>CAMXCT020006541.1:67500-145000 GCA_947184155.2 Cladocopium goreaui | reverse complement strand
ATCAAATGCCGCAAGACCGCGGCCCAATTCCCAGTGCAAGTGAAGCCCTTAGGCAGTGTTCGTTCACCGAGAAGATTAGCATGGCCCCTGCATGTGCTCGACGTTTGCATGACCAGGTTCCGAAGCTTGAATCCCAGGCATTGGAAAAGGGAAAGGCGGCAGCAGAGTCATGTTTGGTGCTGGGATCCCATGTTGTGCCTCATTTTGATTTGGTAGCGGAGCCCGTGTGTTCCGTAACAGGGTTGTGCTGCCATCTCCGAGTCTTGCTCTTCATGCTGTTGACCATGTTGCTAAGTGTGTCCGCACTCCTTGATTTGCCAATCATTGGTTTTGAATCTGCTGAATTTCGCACGGTGTCTCGAAATGAGAGCCTTCCTGAACTCACCAATGTGACAACCTGGATGCATCGTGCGAATCGTAGTGTTGATTCCAAAGCCATTACAGCCCTGCTTGACAATGTCTTGAGCAATGCAACCGACAAAGCCGAACGATCTGTTGAGCATAGGATCATGGAACTTCTGGGAACCGACATTTCGACCAGAGAAGTGTTTCAAATGCTGGCTCGTGAGCAGTTGATGGACGAAGAACAAACCAGACAGTATGAAGCATTGGACTTGCACGAATCCCTCATGAGTGGTGATCCTTTACCAGGTCGTCGCAACAGCAGTCACATGAGCATGATTGGGAGCAGCAGCACCCATGCTGAGAGCAGTCATGAGTCCAATGCCCAAGATGAATTCGGAAGATCTTTGATCGAGATCAATGAACAGGGTACTGACACCGATGGTCGTGAAGTGCCTGACATGAACTATGGTGTGGTTGTGGATCGCTTGCGTGTTTTTTGGAGTCATAATTTTCGCAACCGAATCACATTGAAGAGGACGCCATTTTTCTTTTTGTTCTGTGCAATTTCGCTGATGGGTATGCTGAGCTGTTTCGGGTGTATGATGCATCCTGGCCCAAGACCTCATCCACCCAGAAGCCATGCACATGTGGGGGACGCTGGTCCTCCATATGTGGGAACAGCCACTCTGAAAGTACCACCAGCATGGTCAGCAGAGCGTGCCCACTGGTACTCGCTTCGGGCCTGGCTGTCCGACCTGATTCTATGGTCGGCCAGCACAGATGTTGAACCCGCTCGACAAGGTCCAATAGCCGCCTTGCAAATCAGCGGGGCCGCGAGAGAGCTGGTCCGAGAAATTCCGCCCAATGTGTTGCAAAATGGACGTGTCGACCCCCAAACTGGAGCCCACACAGCAGGGCTCATGGTGCTTGCAGAGACCCTGATAACCAGATACGGCCCTCTGGAAGCTGAGATCAGCACGCGTGCCATCAGTGAACTCATCCATATCCGTCGCATGCAGCATGAACCGGTAGATGCCTTCTTAGTCCGTTTTGACGTGCTCAGGAACCGAGCTGCCAACCGAGCAGGAATGGCAGTCAACTACAATGGACTGAGCTGGATCTTGCTGAACGCGTTAGGAATAGGACCTGATCAGTGGGACCGACTCCTTTTCCACAATGACGGTCGTCTTCCAGAGAATCAGGATGAGTTTAATTTGCTGACTGACCGCATTCGACGAACAGGACACCTGCACGAAGGTAACATGTTTCATAGAGGTCAAGGTGCCACTGGTGATACTGGTCAGTACTTTTAACAAACTGAGCCTTTGTTGGGAGCCACATACTTTCCTACCTTCACCGGAAACGCAAACATGGAAGGTGCAAATCCTTTCCGCCCTGATGCAACCAGTCCATTCGCGTCCATGCAGTCATTCCTCGGGAGCGCGTCCGCACCATTGGCGCCTGGAGCGTCAGCCAGTAGCAGCACAGGTCTTGACCGAGTCGTAGGTGCTAATGCCAATCATTCATCAGCATTTGTTTCCGACGCAGACATGTGTTGCCAGACTTGCGGAATGTTCTTTGAAGATGAGGATCTTTCGTCAGCAACCGACACAGATGATGGTGAGTTTGATCCGGAGGCAGCCAGTTCTTATCAGTACATCAGTATAGATGGACAGACCCGTTCGGATGATTGTGCCTTGGGTAACGCAATCTATTACGATTACCTGGTGGCCAAAAGGCGTTGGCGAAGATTCAGCGGACGTCCCCCCAGAAGATACCGAAGATTCACCAACAGACAGGATGTTCGCAACAGACAACGCCATCGTTTGTCCAACGGTCCTTACTCCAACACCTTTGCCAGCTTTTTGCCATCAGGTGCTTTTGCCGGAGGACAAGGCAAGGGCCATGGTAAAGGAAAAGGAAAGCTTACCCGTAAGAATCCCAGAGGCAAGGATGGCAAAGTGTTGTTGTGCGCCAAATGCGGGTCAGATTCCCATCTATGGCGACAGTGCCCAAGAGGTTCAGGTCAGAGCGGACCAAACACTGGGTCACCACCATCAATGGCCATGTTGACACATGTTTTGCCTGGAGTCTCATTTAACTATGTTTCGGGGAATGCCGGTGCTGAAAATCGAAGCCAGGGCACTGTGGAAGAATATCACATTGCCACTCGTTCTGGATCACGTCGTAGCAGTGCCGTGTTTGATGCCGAATTAGAGAGTCTTCGTAGTGTGGCCACCAGCAGGTCACGTGATCGTAGGCAAGGTACTGAATCATCAAGAAGCTCACAGAAGAGGAACACCGATAATGCAGGTCTCAATGATGATTCTGATGCAGGCAGTGTCCCACAGAAGCCATTCGAGCCTTCAAAAGCTATGTCTCAGTCGTCAGTTGTCTTGTCAGCCTCTGTAGATGCATTCATGCGTGGTCAGACAGTTAGTCAGCAATCTGGGCAGTCGTCCAGCGCGTTTGGTAACCAGTCTATGTACCCATTTGTGTTTGCGCAGGGTGCTGATTCGTTGAGTTTCCATCCGTCCTCCAACGCGTCGCATTCCGAACTGCCAGCAGCTGAAGTGACTCGTGCTGAATCTGTGCATTCCACCTCCGGAGAAGCAGCGCGAACTAGTCAGGATGTTCCAGTTGAGAGTATTGTCCCCGCTCAGGTGACGCCAGACCGATCAACAACGGAATTTTTGTCAGTTGCAGCCAGTCCATCAACGGTGTATGGATCACCCATCTCAGAAGTACCTGCGAAGGCCACTCCACCTAAGAAAAGGCTGGTACTCAGTGACTTGCTTGGTGATTATCCGTGGTGGGAAGCTACGACCAGTCCTGCTGAGAAGTCAAGTGATCCTGTGTCATATCACGCTCGCACTCGCATTGCTGGACAAGTGGGTCTACTTGTAGATCCCGGTGCGCATGATAATTTGATTGGAAGTGAGACTTGTGAACTCATGGAACAACAACTCAACACCAAGTCCGCCACCAAACGATTGAATAGGCCATTGGTAGTGTCTGGTGTTGGGAAATCTTCCCAGGAGGCCGAGACATCTGCAACTTTGGATTGTGCGTATCGTACCATGGATGATCGAGTGTTGGCAGGATCATATACAGCTCCAGTTGTGCCCAACAGCTCGTTACCACCATTGCTGGGGCTAAAATCTCTGAGGTCAAAGGGGGCAATAGTGGACACAAAGACGCCTGCGCTAATTCTCCCAGGGCCAGGAGGACTTGAATTCCGACTGAGCCCAGGCTCGCAGGTACACAAGCTAGAGTTGTCGGACTCAGGACACCTCATTTTGCCAATCAGCTCGTCAAATGCCGCAAGCACGAATCAGAATTCAAGAGTTGACGACACCAGACTGGAATTTGCAATGCAGTGTCGTCAGAACCGTAGCCGATCACAAAGTCGTAGTTGTAGTGCAAGCCCTCGGCGTGAAGCTCAGTAGACGTTGTCGGTGTGACATCCAAGGCATCGTTAACTTCCAAGCATGTTGATAAGTCGCCACCTATCAGCCATTCCGAACCCAAACCTTGTGCGTTAATTCACCAGTGGTACCATCCGACAGCAGCAGTGCCGGGTAGCTACAGTCCGCTTGTTTGGGTATTAAGTGATGTTCAAGGTGTTAGACAACATGTGTTTTTGGAACTTGGATGTCGTGTAGTTAGCATCTGGTTTGGTTTACACTCAAAGGGACAACTTCATTCCATGATGAACTCATTAGAATCACAAAGGCCAAGTCTCCTTTGGGTCCGGTTGCATGGTCCGTGCACAGGATCAGGAAACCGCCATGATGCTTCTAGGGCTCAAAACCTGAGCCAGCTGATTCACCGACAAAATAGCCTAGGGGGGAGGGTAGTGCTAGAAGCAAACGTAAGAAGCAACGCTTGGAACATGCAAGCGTTGAAGTCCATCATTGACCAATACACATGTAGCCTGCACAGAGCCTGCCGATATAGATTACAACCGCCGTGTAGCGCGGTAGTGCAGGTTGTTTCAAATTTCAGTTTGCAATCCAGAGCAGACTGTGTTTGTCCGTCTTCACGAGACCATGTGTTTTGGAAAACAATGCCAGGCGATGTGCAACTTGAACTGATGAACACCATTGTTCGAGCCATTGCGTCAGAAAGCCTGAAGCCTAGTACAGTGCCATCATCGTTAAACCTTGGAGGCAGCGGAGATAGGCAACCTGAATCAAAGAATTCGTCACAAGGCATTTTGCCAATCCATGAATCAGAGGAGAATCCATTGCTTCGCACATCCTCATTGCACTCAGTAACCCAAATCGCAGAAAACGCATCCCAAATACCACCATCTAGTTCGAAGGACAGTAGAGACAGATCAGATCAAGTGAAAACCCGTGCAGAAATGTTTCGTTCGGTGCCATTGTTTCGATGTTCGGAATATCAACCAAGGGATAATAGTATTAAAGCTATATCACAGCTATCATCAACCAACTCCATTCCAACGAGTTTTCAAGTAGGTCATAATGATTTGCTCGCCGAGTCCAATTTTGGTTTTCAGAGCTGCGGAAGCAAAAATGTCCAAAAGACGGTGAGTTTTCCTACTGAAGAAGCGGAGAAAGCCAAGCTGCGGAAGAAGGCAGGTCATGTGCCGGTGAAACGTGCCAAGGAAATTGAAATTCACCATGATGATTGCGGTGAAGATTTATCCAGTCTTGAGCCGTTTCTTTTCAAGATGGATCATCTTGAGAAGTTGGACTCTGAGCTAGAATTACTCCAAGAATCCTACGAGAATGAAATATTTGGATTTATCACATGTGCCAGCTTCTCAGATGAACCAAATAAGCAGGCATCAAAGTTTCTTGACATGCATTCTTTCCTGACCACTGTAAGCGCTTGGCCGGACTACGACTGCGTTGACGTAGTCGAGATGTTTGGAGGAAATGGAACCACTTCCAGAATTCTTGCAAAGCGTTACTGTTTGCGCACAGGTCAGAACTTTGAAGCCACTGCAGGTTTTGACTTGACGCGTCAAGCTGACGTGCAATCATTCTGGAGATACATGCAAAATACCAACCCCTATGTAGTAATCATGGCGCCTCCCTGTGGAGGCTTTGGACCGTGGGCAAGACTTAACAGGTTGATATATCCAGAAGCCTATCACAGAACTCATGAAATTGGTATGCAGCTTGCCCGTCTGTGTGCACAAGTGGCGACGTTTCAGGTTAAACATGGTCGTCACTATGTGGTCGAACAACCACAGGGCAGCGCAATGTTTCAGATGACGGAATGGATTCAGATTTTAAAGCACTCCCACCAATGCTGTTTTGATCAGTGTCAGGTAGGACTTCACGAAAGTAAGAAACCTTTTCTTCCTTTGCTCAAGCCCACGGATATGAGATCCTCACACCCAAGCATGTTGAGACACTTGCACGGCAGGCGTTGCCATGGGCAACATGCTGTGCATGGCAAGGTAACAATGACCTCTCAGGTTTGGCCTCGTAAACTTTGCGCTCTATTGGCTAGAGGTGTTGCAGAAGCCTTGCACGAAGACAGCTTAGAATACTTCCCAACGTATAGTTGTCCTGGGTGTAAGGGTCATGTTCGTAGCAGTGATCCACGGCATACTAGAGACGAAAATTGCAAGCATCCAAATGTAGAAACAATTATTTGGGATTGTGCCGGCTGTAAGGCCCATCGTCATAGGTCACATGAATCTCACACCTTTGGTCCAGATTGCCAGTGGGCGATCGTGAGTTCAAGATCGTCCGGAGCCAGAAGGCCAAGGCAGGGTCATCACCCCCGCGATCCTGTCATTAAGGCATCCTCTGAACCAACAGGGTCATTGCGCCTGGATCCTCCCAGCGTTGCCGTTACAGCCAGACCTGAAGATGTGAGTGCTGAGCCAATTCCTGATAATAAGCGCCCAATATCAGACAGTCCCATTGAACCTGAAAGACTTACTGTTGAAGAAGCTGATCAACGCCGCAAAGACAAGGGTGAACGACCTTTGTCAACAAAAAAGGTCAGCATTTCAACCCAAGCCGGCGGCGGTGTCATTGTTCCTGCATCGGCGTCAGCTGTTGAAGAAGCTGAAATAGTGGAGCCAAGTTGGAGCAAACATGATCTTGGTGCCGTCCTGCAACAGCTCAACAGCATCAGGCCTGGAATTGTTCGTCGTGCCTTGCGACGGTTGCATTTGCGTTGGTTCCATTGTGGGGCAAACCGAATGAAAATGCTACTCACTGCAGCCGGGGTCAAGCAAGAAATTTTGGCTTTGGTTGACGAAATTGTGGAGACATGCTCTATCTGCAGGATGTGGGTTCGACCGGGACCAAGATCAATTGCAAGTACCAGTGTTTGCACTCGTTTCAACGAATCGGTTCAATATGATCTGGTATTTTACAAGACGTACATCATACTGCACATGATTGATTGTTGCATTAGATGGTCTGCAGCTTGCCTTGTTGAAGATAAACTTGGAGAAACCCTTTTGAATGCGATGGACAAATTGTGGTTCAGAGTTTACGGGTCTCCTCAAGAGTTAGTGGGTGACCGAGAAAGTGGCGTAGCAGCAGGCATCACTGGCGCAAGGTTCCTTGAAGTGCATGGCATCAAGCTCAATCTTAAAGCACGTGGACAACATGCATTTCTCATTGAAAGGCATAATGAAATCTTGCGACAGCAACTCCACCGCTGTGACGAACAATCCACCGCGGATGGCCTGCGTGTCGGTATGGAAAACATTTTAAGTGAATCACTCTTCGCTAAGAATTGCCTTCTGGTGCAGGGAGGGTATAGCCCTTACGAAGCCTTGTTTGGGCGATGTCCACCTCTGCTGAACGTAAGAGACTTGGAGAGAGATGACCCTCAAGAAGAAGAAGACAGTTTTCGATTAAGGATGATAGCCGTTCAATCGATGATTGAGGCCACTGCTAGAGCGAAGGCCCAACGAGCAGAACGATCCAACACTAGAGTCAGTGGTGAACTACTTGATCTAAAGGTGGGAGACCTCGTTGAATTCTATAGACCGCCAAATAATAAAGATATTAGCGGTTGGATGGGCCCAGCTATAGTGGCAGATGTCACTCCATTGTCTCAAGGAATAATAGCCGTCAGATGGCAGGGCAGAACCTTGGATTGCCGTGTTCAGGAAGTCCGTCGTGCACTAGTTTACATGTCCTTCTTAGCTGTGGAAAGCAGTGAAAACCCAGTAACAATCATGAGGCTTTCCGTTGAGAGCTGCTATGGAAATTGTGTTAGGGTCGGTTGGTTTCAACAACATGGCGCATGGCAAGCTTGTGAATCCAATAAAATGTATCCCAAAGTTTTGCTGGCTGGGTTGTATGTTGCTGGTGTTTGTCTCAACCTGCAAGGGACTGTATTCTTCCGATTTGGACGTAACATCAGAACTGTTTCGGCAGTCCAATGTGATGACTCGTTTGTTTTGTGGTGGAAGGCTGGTGACCTTTCCTGTTGGCATCATGTATTCACCCGTGCCACTACTCACATCAACCTTAGTCGCTTGGCAGAGATGCCTGAACAAGATTTGTGTTTTGTGCAATATTTTTTATTGGATAGTGAAGCTGTATCGCAACTGCGTGTGGTCGTGAGTGACGTTCCAAATCTTGGTGGAACTTACGAACCAACGATGCCTCCGTTGCGTGATGCCAGCGACAGATTGCAGATAAATCGCCAAGCTCGAAAAGTGAAATGCATCGAAGATCAAGTGACAGAAGGCCCAAACTCCGACACGAACCCATCAAGTTCAAACGTACATGACAGCCATGAACACTTCGAAGCCGATGATGACAATGCAGCTGTTTTGGCATATAATTCCTCGGACAGTATTCATTCAATTGTTGGACAGGGTTCATTGGACCATGAGATAAGTTCTCAACCACCTTTGCAAACCATGGCGCGCTCGTATTTTTATCCTGAAATTCTGGTTGTACCAAATGATGAGACAGATGAACCTGCAGAGTTGGTTTTCACGCACCATACCTCTCAATATCTTGACAAGTCACCCAAACTTGCCGATGATCATGAAATCAGCTTTCAATACAACAACGATGAACCTCCCGTAGCTGTAATCCAACGGTCAATAATTTGATAACCAGAGATGAAGCTTTGAAGCATTCCCACGAGTGCAAAACAGCCATGATTAAAGAACTTGAAAGGTGGTGCAAGCACAAGGCATGGGTCCGAAAGTCTCGAAAAGATTGCCATAATGTCTTGCAGAGTCGTTGGGTTTTAAAATGGAAAAATATGAAGGATGGTCGCGGTGTAAAAGCCCGACTGGTGGTACAAGGTTTTATGGATCGGCAACACGTTGATAACTATGCAGCCACTACCAGCCGCTGGGGCCAGAGATTAATGATTAATCATAATCCTTTCCGTTCAATTTGGATGGCCTTTAATCAGCCTTGACGTTTCAGAAGCTTTTCTCAGAGGGATTACATTCCAAGAACTCCACGAAGCAGACCCGACTCAACCCTTACGACAAGTGCAACTAAAGATTCCTCCAGGGAGTGGTATTCTTTTTCGTTCTCTCACTGGCATGGAAGATTTTTGCGAAGAGACAGAAGTGTTGGAAATGCGCAAGCCCGGCTTTGGTCTTAAAGATGCTCCCAGACTTTGGAACATAGCTCTTCGAAAGGTTCTCCGTGAGATTGGGGTGAGCCCATTGTCAGTAGATAATCAGCTGTATGTAAAGCATGACAAACAAAATAGGCTCATTCTTGCAATTTCGGTCCATGTAGATGACCTAAAATTGACGGGTCATCCCACTGAGGTGAAAACTGCTCAAGACAAACTGGAAGAGCAGTTCGACGAGATGAAATGCGAAGCCAACGATTTTGAACACCTTGGCTTGCGGCACAGCAAGCATGCTGATGGCTCAGTGTCCGTAGACCAAATTCATTACGCCAAGGAACTCAGACTGATCCCGGAGTCTGATTTGCGTTTGCATCCTCAAGATCCTGTTTCGCCCGAAGTTGCTAAATTATACATGAGTTTGTTAGGTGGTGTAGCCTGGTTAGTTCAAACCAGGCTTGATATTTGTGTTTTTGTATCGGCCCTGCAAAGACGCTTAAAAGAACCACGAGGACAAGATGTCATTGCTTTGAACCGAATCGTGAAGTATGTTCAAAAGAACCCCCTTCAGTTGTTTTATCGCAAAGTTGACAGACCTTGGAAACTAATTGCAATTTCCGATAGCTGTTACCAGTCCAAAGATAATGATGGTTTGGCCATGAGAAGTGGACTTGTGGTTTTGACCGACAAAGAAGGTTTGACTGTAGGAGATAATAAGGCGCAACTACTGGAATACGTTTCTCGCAAGCAATCCAGAGTGTGCCGCAGCACATACGCAGCTGAACTTTATTCCGCGTTGGACTTAATAGGTGTTGCTATTAACATTAGTCTTGGTTTGACAGAAGTGCTATCTGGTGTCAAATCTGCTACGCAATTAGCAGACATGCTAGAAAACGGAAGGAATGTGCTTTCGCTTGACTGCGTGATTGACGCCAGGTCAGTGCTAGACTCGATAAGTCAAAGTGAAGTAAAGACTCCAAACGATCGCATTATGTACATTCACGCTCTCAAACTCAGAGAACACCTCGATCGCAACCAAATCTCGAGATTGATTTGGGTAGACACACGTGACATGACAGCTGATGCTCTGAATAAAGGTACGGTAAGTCGTGATAGTATTCATAAGTTCATGCTTGAAGCCATCATCCGAATATGCCATGAACCAAAAATCCTTCACGCTCCAAGCCTTGGAGACAGCCGTGCAAAGCACCGAGATAAGCAACCTGAATCAAAATGTACATGAGTTATCCATCACATCATTCACTCGATGACAGACAGATGCAGCTGAAGCTGTTTGCTAGTTGAAAACCTGATGATCAAATGCCGCAAGACCGCGGCCCAATTCCCAGTGCAAGTGAAGCCCTTAGGCAGTGTTCGTTCACCGAGAAGATTAGCATGGCCCCTGCATGTGCTCGACGTTTGCATGACCAGGTTCCGAAGCTTGAATCCCAGGCATTGGAAAAGGGAAAGGCGGCAGCAGAGTCATGTTTGGTGCTGGGATCCCATGTTGTGCCTCATTTTGATTCATGGGCATGGCAAGGTTTGGTTTGTATTTGGGAGTTATGCATTTTTCCAAAGTGGGACATAAGTTGGAAACCTGCCAATTTCAACCTGATCGAAACATCAAGCACGGCAATTTTGGGCGTCTAACTTCACAAAATGTGGTCATTTTTGGATGATGGTTCTGGGATAACGGGAAAGCATGCTTCAGGAGGTGTTTGATTTGCATTGATTTATCAGGTTTGCCACATTGCTTGAACATTTAGTCCCAAGCGCGGATGACGTATTTTCTTGCACGATTTGGCAGCCAACTACAAGGTTGATGCCATGGGTGCAGCAAATTTCATCACTTTGACCTGAGCTTGGCGAGCCTTTTGCACAGAATGAACCTTGAGTTCTACGCTTGTAATGTTTGTGAGGGTCGTGGTTTGGCTCGGCTGAATGCCGCTGAAAGTACTTGATCGGTTGTGACTATGCTGGACGTGATCTGAGATGTACATACAGTGCCGCAGCATCAGGCTGTTGCTGAATTCATATTCCTACAATTTTCATCAATTTCCTATCTTTTCGTTTTCTATCGTTTTCTGATGCAGGCAGGTTGTCTTCAGTATGTAGTCTGAGTGTCTTGTTGTGGCACTGGCAAGGTTTCAAATCTGGTGGCTAGATTGGTGGCATAGACAAACTCCCAACTCCAGACAATGTTTCCATGTCGCTACATGCGCCAAGTAGTGGTTTGTAGTTTGCAGTTGTTTGCAGTAGGTCATTTTTGGATGATGGTTCTGGGATAACGGGAAAGCATGCTTCAGGAGGTGTTTGATTTGCATTGATTTATCAGGTTTGCCACATTGCTTGAACATTTAGTCCCAAGCGCGGATGACGTATTTTTCTGCACGATTTGGCAGCCAACTACAAGGTTGATGCCATGGGTGCAGCAAATTTCATCACTTTGACCTGAGCTTGGCGAGCCTTTTGCACAGAATGAACCTTGAGTTCTACGCTTGTAATGTTTGTGAGGGTCGTGGTTTGGCTCGGCTGAATGCCGCTGAAAGTACTTGATCGGTTGTGACTATGCTGGACGTGATCTGAGATGTACATACAGTGCCGCAGCATCAGGCTGTTGCTGAATTCATATTCCTACAATTTTCATCAATTTCCTATCTTTTCGTTTTCTATCGTTTTCTGATGCAGGCAGGTTGTCTTCAGTATGTAGTCCGAGTGTCTTGTTGTGGCACTGGCAAGGTTTCAAATCTGGTGGCTAGATTGGTGGCATAGACAAACTCCCAACTCCAGACAATGTTTCCATGTCGCTACATGCGCCAAGTAGTGGTTTGTAGTTTGCAGTTGTTTGCAGTAGGTCATTTTTGGATGATGGTTCTGGGATAACGGGAAAGCATGCTTCAGGAGGTGTTTGATTTGCATTGATTTATCAGGCTTGCCACATTGCTTGAACATTTAGTCCCAAGCGCGGATGACGTATTTTCTTGCACGATTTGGCAGCCAACTACAAGGTTGATGCCATGGGTGCAGCAAATTTCATCACTTTGACCTGAGCTTGGGAAAGGTCAGTTGGCAGTAGAACCAATGGTATATATACTTCTTGTCTGGCGCGAGTCCGTTGGCCGTTGCTCCACATACGACCACCTGTCTGCTTGCCACCAACAGCTCGAGGAACTTATTATCAAATGACAATTGTGACGACATTGTTTGCTTGAGTGCTAGGTGGAGCCTCAGGTGGGCTGCTTGCATTTCTTTAGTTTCTGATTTGGGCCCACACTCATGCGTCTTGTCCGAGCACTTTCTCAATGATGAATTCAGATTTGCTGGATGAGAATGATTCTAGATAGCATACGATCATACGATCATATATGATCTGTAATTTCATTTGCACATGTTCAGTTTAAATAGGCATAAGTTATAAATAGTTATAAATAGTTATAGTTATAATATAAATAGGCCAATGATGACCATCACGCTTTGCCGCCCCAAGGCCTCGGTTGCTCTACGTGGCAGCACGTTTGAAAGGTCGGGCCGCGCAGCTCTTTCAGGGGGGGGTAGAGACTTAAAGGCTATACGCCTCAGGATGCCAAACAAGTCCGAACCTATCTTTGATTATCTTCGTATATTGAAGGATTGATATATTTAATATGATTTAATCAGAGACTGATATGATTTTGTTTCTCATCTGGGCCCTACTTTGACAGTCGAAGCGGTTCAATACCAACCATAGTGAGTGGTTTATGCCTCTTTTGGCCTGGAATGTCATCGACCACTGCACCACCTCAGGATCCCCTGCACGTGAATATTTACCTATATGTATATATACATATGATATATGTATTATGGACATCTGACATCTGACTCTACCCAGCCTCACTCACGTGTAGAGATCAGATGAGATCAGTAGAATACATTAAGTCTTCAAAGTTTGCACCAAGCATTGCCTGGAGAGGGTCCGAGGCCTACAATAGCGTTGGCCAACCGTGTAGTGTACAGGGGACCATGCATTACTAAAGGATGGACTTGGAAACTTGTAATGAATTATCCACGTGCCAAATACCAACCACTTGGAGGCTTGCGCATGAGATTAGCGTGCGGGAACTTGCAAACAAATGCAACAGCTAGGAAATAGTTAGTCTTCCTTATTTGCAGTGAATTTGCGTGTTTCTATTTCGAGTGAGTAGTCCATTGCAATTACAACTTGTATTTTCAGTTGTACAACTACAACGCATCCTACTTGTACTACTGATTCTCAGGACAGACAACTAGTGACTGGGTAGGCATATTCAAACATTGACATGATATGGATGATCAAGACCTGGACATTACTAGTCTTTCATAATCTTTCATATATATATATTATATATATAGTTAGTTATATAATCTTTCATATTTTACTATACAAGCAGCATTCAAATATCAACTTCAAGATCCATCCAGGGGTCTTTGGGTCCCCTTCCGTGTGCTGGATGATGCAGGTTGGACCAGTTCCCTGGACCAGCAAGGCTCGACACCTCAGCCATCTTGGCCGCCCATGTGTCAGAGATTCAAACGGTTCAAACCACACTAGTCTGGCAATGTCTGGCATTTCTGAGCCGCCCAGGGCCAGGAGTAGTTTTGGAAACATGCTTTGGGATTCTGTTGTCCTGAACGTTTTGAAGGTTTGGTCCCTTTTAGATCCTTTTAGTATCTTTTAGTATTAGGGAGCATGGCAGCTCCTTTAGTCCTTCAAGGCTTGGCAGCCGACAACATTGAATTGTTGGATCGTGTCTGGACACCTCAGCGGGAGAAATTATGGCAATGAGCGGTCGTCATTGGTGGGCCCGCTGGGCCCGCTTCTGTCAAGACTCCTCTTCCACATTGAAATCTCATGATATCTCTAAGTCATTTGACTTTGATATACTTTGATATTCACTCTACAAAAGAGCCTTCCGTATCAAGATGTATCAGGTCTTCTGATTCCTACCTCACTATCTTCTGTGCATATGAATTTACTGGAGTCTACAAGCCTGAAGCAATTGCTGACGAACCATACTGTTTGACTGGATGAGGTACTGAGAGAAAAGTCCTCCGAATGTTTCAACTTTCAAAATTTCCTATGCCCTCATATGCCCGGGTGTTGTTCTACCCGTTCTACCCACACCTCTCTCACTTGTCTCACGATTAATGTCACCTGAGGTACTGATGACTAGCTTTCAGATGCCCTCAACCGGACAGACGTGCGGCACCAAGGTGGCTGACGGGAGGATCAAAAGGGCCCAGTTGGTTTAAGATGGTTTAAGTTAGTATTCTGATGTTTTCTGGTCACCAGAGACTCCACATCGGTCGCAGAACTTGTTCACCGGTCCAAAATAATAGCTAAGGTTGACAGGCAAGGCTCCCTATGTAGATTGTGCTGCGAAAGATGCAAATACTGTACCTTGCATGTGGTTGTTTCAGGGACGACCACCAAGGGAACTGCAGTGTATTCAAGCGTGGCACCATATTCTCTCACAGGTGCCAGCATCTCTAGATGGTGTGTGCTGCACACTCTAGATGGCCTTTCAAGAAACGCAAAAGTATAGGCAACACTTTCCCAACTGTCAGGAGAAAGTGAGCTCAAAAGTGCACTACCAATCAAACCTGGTTCATGCGACCAATTGCGACCAGCACCAGTGGCCAGCACTAGATGACCAACGGTACGCCAGATGACTGGAAAGCGCTTTGATTTGAAGCACAGGTCCTTCGCTTTCAAAGTATACACACGTAATATACATATATACACGTATTGTATCACTATGTATCACTCCATGTCACTCCTATCCACTTCCATCTATTTCTAATTTACATTGGTATTTATATGTACAGTATTATGTATATTGATCATCTGAGTTGCGAATACTCATACTCATACCACGTTTATCCATGTTTGCATATTTTACATCAAATTATTGTTCTGTGCTTGATAGCCTCCGAATGCAGCTCAACGTTGACATGGATATGTCGGACAAGGTAGGCTCTTGTAGGTGGTTGGCAATATCTTGTATCATCTTGTATCATCTTATATCATCTTATATCATCTTATACCATCTTGTATCAATTGATATACAGTATCAATTGATCCGTCACTGTCAGCCTGTGGATGCTTAGGACTTGTTCGGTGGGCTTGCTGCAAGCACAGGCCATCTCCTTGAACCTGGCAGGGGAACCTAGATGCCTTGCGCACCTTGCGACTGGCAAAACGGAAATCAACCGAACCTCATCTACAAGTGGAGTCGAGGGCAAGATGGGGGAAGGTTTTTCCATGATTTGAGCAGTTCATGAGTTTGTCCATTTTGACAGGGGCTATCTTGTTCTTGTTGATTCTAGTTGTACATAAGCTGATATTTGTGGACGACAATATGTGCGACATCGAGTCACACGATTTTTGGGTTTGCCGCCACTTAAGATTGGAACCTCTCGATAATTGTCTGATCTATTTGTGTGGCTCAGTGTGAGTTGACGTCCTTTTGCATCTACAACGCAGACAAGAATGCCAGAGACCGTAGACTTTAGATGAACAACGAGACACAATAGCACACAATCTCTCTATATCCATTCCGTGGGGTACTCGACAGTGAAGAATATGCTACTTTTTGCCGCTTGTACCTTGATATTTTTGACCACTCAAGACCGCATTTATTTGATTTATTTGATCATTGCGGGCCCCTGGATTTGCAGGAGTTGAAACTCACCCAGCGCAAGGGCGACGTGAAGGCAGTGGATGACACTGACGTGCCTTGTTGGTCCATGTTGGTCCATGTTGGTCCATGTTGGTCCAGCAGGAAGATAGAACATGACCTTTTGTGAATTGATCTACCTGCCTTAAGGATGTTTCAGGGTGGCACCAGTAAAGCTAAAGAAAGTCTTGTGTGCCTTCATCAAGACAGGGTGTGACTTTGTCCAAACATAATCATGGTACAGCCTGCATATAAGTAATATCATTGCAATGTCGCGATGTGTGGATTGTGTGACTCTGGACATTCCCAAGAGAACATCTCGACAAAATGCAATGTGGAATGTACGTTTGTCTCGATTTCATTATTTTTGCTACCCTGTAGAAATTTTGGCGTATTCTGGCCGGGCTGTGCGAATTCAAGTAGACAATCCTTCTGTCGTTCCAGGAAACCTCAGACTTCTCGGGCGACACGGATTTAGCTGCGCAGCTGAGGAGCTTCATGGGTGGCAAGGGATACCCTAGGCCTATTCCATCCTATTCCTATTTGGGACTGCGAGGGATGATTTATTCTCGAGTCTATAGCACACAATGGGGATTGGCGAGAGACAGATTTGTGCTGTCATTACAACCCATAGTACAGCATTGCAGCATTGGCAAGTTTGACGGTGGAGTGACCTCAAGTCTCAAGTTGCTCGACATTGTCTAGGTATGTATATATATATATATATCTTCAAGATATGATTGTACAGTCAGTATATCACATTTTGTATCATTTTGTAAATTCTGTATATACTGTATATAACATGCTAAGTGGCCCATCCAATCCGCCAGAAATCTCGCAGCAATGAGCCCCGGCAAGGAAGCAAGGCTCACGCTTCGGTGCTTTGCGACCCATCATCGAATTCTTCGGACGCCGGGCAGCTCGAGCTCTGAATCTCTGGCGGATTCCAGCGGTTTTGACGTTTTTACGGCTTAGCCGCGAAGTTTAGCTTAGCCACGTGGCAAAAACATCTTGGGATCGGATTTGGGCGAGTGGAATCGAGTTGAATCGAGGAGGCTGCATAGTTTGGCCAAAGTCTCCTCGATGTCATGTCGCTCCGTGTACCAGCCTAGGTCTCGGCGCAAGCTTCGCAGATGTTGCACCACGTTTCAGGCAGATCTCCATGAATATGGAATCTGTACATATTTTAAACATGTTTAAAGCCATTTAAAGCATCCTACAATTAGAATCCTCGAGCCATGGGCTTGTTATGATATTGTCATATTGCTGTGTGTACTTCCGTTTGCAAAGCGGATAATTTGTGGCTCTAACGCAGTTGGCACGTGCACGCAACCCCTTTGCCTGGAGGTTCGACCCACTCCTCATCACAGACGCCAGTGCTGATCTTCCAGTCCTCCAATCGGCAGTTGCGAGGCGGAGGGTCAATGTTTCAGATGAAGTCGTAGAGCCGGGTCAGCAATGCCAAATGCCTGTATAAAGCTCAAGCTGTGGGAGATCAAGAAGTGGTAGGACTTCAAAACAACATGTTTTCAATCCCATTTGGAGTGTTTCTCCAAGCCTCATACGGTACCTCTTATCTTTTTGGAGTACCTTGGGCATTTTACTTTTTTGGCTCTGCGCTGTTGCGGTGTGAGGCATTATATCCAGCAACTTCTTCAGCAATCTGCTGGGATCTCAACTTGGGATTTCGTGCCCAGGGGCTGAAGCTTTGTCAACACCTGCCCTATCTGCCCATATCTTCCGTTTTGAGGCACGGCTCTTGGGATCTTTGCAACTCTTGGGTGATCCTGCAAACCTGCTGGGAAGCCCAGCCTCCAGCTGATCCAGGTGGGAAGGCCAGCCATGACGCAGCTTAAAACACTGATTCGCTGCACCCAGGATGCTAATCCGGTGATCAGGATGGTAATCCGGTGATGTTTTGATGTCTTGCATCATGAGCCACCCATGTGCAGGAAAACATGGAAAACAACATGGAAAACAACATTGATATAACGGATATATAACGGTCTCAGTTGGGATATCTCCAGAATGCATCAATGTGTGCTGTGGCTAAGGATGGATGAGATTGGCAGTGGTGTCATGTCCTTCTTCAGCAAGACGAAAGAAGAGGCGCCATCTCAGACTCTGTTGCTATGTCTGCTATGTGACTGGCGTTTTTTTTCTTTCTTATCAGTAGTTCCAACATGTTCCAAATCAGATTTATCAGTAGTTCCAACTGTTGGTCTTGTTGCCTTTCCATCTTCCCCCCCTGTTGCTGTTGCTGCCGTTTTGTTGGTGCACTTGTTGTCAACATTGTAGAGGCTCCTTCATCATCTTCTTCTTCTTCTTCCTCTTTTCTTCTTCTTTTCTTCTTTTCTTCTTCTTTTCTTCTTCTTTTCTTCTTCTTCTTCTTCTTCTCCCTCCGCCTGCTGAAACTGCCACGGCTGTGTGCTTCTTCCTTTTCTTATTCTTGTTGCAGCTCCTGTTGTTGCTTGTTGACAGTGGTTCCATACTCGCTGGTAAAAAAAACCAACGCCCTGGACAAGTTGACTCGGTGGTTTGATGTGCAAAGTTCCGCATGGACGGAGCGCTGGCGCAGGTCCTGGGTCAACGTGCTGGATTGGGCAGCAGCTTAGCGGACAAACCTGGTGCATTCTGGTGCTGTGTTTGAGATCTCCGTTGTACCAGCGTAGGTTCGCATAGACGTATTTCACTTGCATTTGAGGTATCCGTGTGACACACGTGTATAGATTGTATAGGCTGTTTGGTGCAATCACATATATAAATATATAATAATATATATAATTATATATTATACGTACTTAATTATACTATATACTACTTACTTATAATAGTTAATACATAATCCTCACAACTCTGCAAAGATTCTTTCAGGATCCAGCACTATGTGTAGTGTACTTCCTTCTCCAGAATCTTGCTGATTTTTTAGTATTCATAATATTGAGCTACTGTACGTTTTTGTTTGGGATCTCCCAATATTTTTGATTTACACCTAACATCGCTGTTATACTTCCCTGTTCCAATAAAAGCAGACAAAGGACACATCTAGTGGAAGTTCTTCATGAAGTTGATGACACCCAAATTTCAGTGATGTCCATTGAAACTACCTGGATCATCCTGGATCTTCGGGGGATTTCTAAGGTGGTGTTTCAGATTTGACTGAGAGCCTTGTGGGTGGTGCGCTGCAATCCTTCGCCAAGATGTCGGGATCTTTGAAGGCCCTGTCCGCTTTTCCTAGGGGGCAATTTCTGAGGAGTGGGTGAAAGGTGCAAATATGGGTATGGATCAATACCTATTAATACCATTTTTAGTGGGATGAACATCCATTTACCAGCTATTTTGATGTTCACCAGGGGTACAAGGTTTTGACACACTGCCATATGTGCCAACCAAAAATTGGAAGTGGATGCCGGCTACTGATCCTGATCTATTTGGCTGCGTTGTTTGGGATTCACCATGATGGAAAGGTTTGGAGTGGCAGAATTCCCGGAAGCTCTCAACGATGAAAAACGATGAAAAGCATTCAGCAGGGTGCATACCATGGAGCCATTGAACGAGATTCAATCAGCAATCGCAGGATGGCAAAAGTCATACGCTGCAAGCAGCAACAGTACAACACTGTGGATTATGTACCTTTAAACTGTGAACTGTAAACCGTAAGCGTGACTTTCCTGGTGGATACTGTAACTACTCATCAGGACAAGCGACTAAAAAAATCCCACCTCTCTTACTGTACCCGTTCTTCAGCAAACAGTGGCCAAATTGGGACGAATGCGCTGTGTTTGTTATGCTTCCACATGATGGGACACATGTCAAAATATGTCAAATACCATAAAATACCTTGAAACTTGCCTTGAAAAACTTGAAAACGCATTGTCCCGGGGTTCCTCACGTTGAGCCCGGTCCACGCCCTCAGCGCGGTACAGGACACCGTTGGCAGTTCTTTAGGGCAGCCAATTGGAAGCACGTGGCCTCAGATCGCTGATGGACCTTTCACTGCAAGAAATGTAGCCATGATGTAAAGATACTCAGATATACTCAGCTTGCCCAGGTGTTACATTACATGGTCTTACTACGTTGCATATGTTATCATATGTTGAATTTGCCATCCCTTCACCAAAGATTTTTCTAAAAGAGTCAATTGGGAGACGAAAGACAAGGAAGATTGTGCAATGATTTTTCCTTGAGCTTCACGTAGCAGCTGGATTTCACCCTGTGAGCCCCAGGTGATCGGAAAGCTTTAAGCCTCAGTGAAGGCCATGACAGCAGTGCTCCGGGAGGGGAGGCCAACCTACAGGATGATGACGGATGATGTACTTTCAGCATGCCGCAACTCAAGAATTTGCGGTCACTTTCCAGCCGCGCAAGCTAATCTTTTCGGTCTTGCTGTTGCATACACTCCCGGTGAATAGGAAGATTAATACATTGGCCCGTGAACAAAAGAAACTTCACCCATGCACTGATATGCACTGATGCTCTATCATAGTCTATGATAGTTTGATAGGCCCATTGAATTCAGGGTCCGGGGTCATCATCAAGATCACTCTGTGCAGGTCTGGATTTGGGTTATGCAAGTATTGCTGTGGGCTTGTCTGAGGGCATCTCCTCTGTTGTCAAGGTGCGATATTCGGTAGGGGGTTAAACCCACGAAAGGAAGAGTGCAGGAAAAGGATGAGATTGCATTGCTGTCCTGCAGAATCAGATAGAGTGTGCCCAATTTCATTCATGAGTGAAATCCGGCTTCTGTTTTGTGGCGAAGAATCCTACCTGTTTGGATTCGGATCAGATCTTTTTTGACTGGTCGCATCGTCGAGATCGTGTAGTCCAAGCCCTGAACTGTGGAGGAGCCCCTGAAGCAGGCGAACGAGGCCCTTTCCTGTACTGAGATGGTTGATTTTGTTGAGTGTTCAGACAGCCTCCCATTGGAATTCAGACCATGGACACTCTATAGATAAGTACATTTGATAGAATGTGTTGAGCATTCACTACGGGATTATCATATATTATTATCATTGTCTGATTATGCACAACATCTCACCCCGGCAACCTCTTGATCCAGCAAAAGAAAAGTGAAACCTGATGCGAGTTTACGCGCGAACAATTGAACAGTCATTGAAAATGAATCGTTGCTTAAGTGCACACAGCGACTGTACCATAAGCAAAATTGTTGGACACTGTGCACACTGTACATACATTACTATGTCAAATTATGTATATACAAATATATACAAATAAATTCAAATATTAGATATAGTACAATAATAATAAATAAATAAATATATATATACACATATCATGTTGTTTGTGCCATTGATCCACGTTGTGCAACACGACTTGTAATGTAGCTACGCGCACGCTACAGGATGGCCTCGTTGGTTTGGCTTCTGGCACTGCCCTTGGTGCTGCCAGTATGGTGGTGAGGCCGCGGGGTGTCATCAAATCTCATGAAATCTCTTGGCTTTGTGAAACCATTGGTTTATATATGTTATATATATATGTTATATATATATATGTTATATATATATATGTTATATATATATGTTATATATATATGTTATATATATATGTTATATATATATGTTATATATATATATATGTTATATATATATGTTATGTATATATATACAGTAATCATATAAGTAATAGACTATATATATACAGTAATTATATAAGTATATAATAGACTAATCTAATAGATGGCAACTCACCATTGGTTTAAGACTGTTGCTTGGCCTGGCTTTGTTGCGCCAGGCCTTTGGAGGGTTTGCTTGGAGCAGCAGAAAAGATTGCTCAGGCTCCTGGGGGCACAGATGTTGTAATATGAATACATCTGTAGAATATACAATATAACATATGATAAATGTTATTTATATATTTAAAATATATGATATATATATATACATATGTGATATGTATATACACAATGTATATATATATATACAAGACTATCAACCGAGTTGATTTGCACGATCACCTTGCTAGTTTAAGTGGAAGACCGCGTGATGTAGGTGCCTAATTGAACAACTTTCCTGGGAGCTCACACGTTGAAGGAAAGTCTGTCCGCATAGTGTGTATATAATCGACAAAAACATACAAATGCCTTAAAAGAGAAGTTGTGCAGGTTTTTCCATTCAGGAAGAAAATACAATACTTTGCATTGTCAGTTCGATATAAAGATTTCTAAAATCTCTAACCTTGCAGGGTGCAGAGGGTGCAGTGCGTGGCCGCTTTCGTGGCTTTTGTGGTTTGCGCCGACCTCCACGTGCTGAGTTCCACCAAGAGGCAGGCTGGTGAAATAATGTGAGATCGCATCGGTGCAGTGGAAGATAGTAGAAGTAGGTTGAAAGTGCTGCTGCTGGCCTTGGTTTTGTTTGTCGTATGGTTTCAAACAAAGCCATCAGAATCCGTTCATTCCGAG
Source organism: Cladocopium goreaui (assembly GCA_947184155.2). Classification (NCBI taxonomy): domain Eukaryota; class Dinophyceae; order Suessiales; family Symbiodiniaceae; genus Cladocopium; species Cladocopium goreaui. Next base: position 122,983 of record CAMXCT020006541.1, on the reverse strand, counting down.
CTGCATCCTTATTCTAGTCTATATTATTACTATTTATTATTGTTCTCAGTATATATATATATATTCTATTCTTTTCGGACTTTTCTTGGTAAATGACTTACGATGAGAACATCTCATCAGTCTTTCTTGAGATGGTATCAGTGTTTCAGGTTTTGAATCGAGGCAGCTGGATCAAACCTATGTTTTGACCTGAAGAGTTGTGTCGCCATCAAGCAGCTGCGCAAAGTGGTTGAGCAATTCCACTTTGTTTTCCATTGGTGAAGTGGATAACGATTCAACATGATTCAACCGATTTGAGGGTGGGTTTCATAGAAGCTAGAGTGAAACATACAGATTTTGACCCAATCACTTGTGAAAACACGCATCAACCGGAATATAGAAAAGATATGAAAAGATGAACAAAATGACAGGATGCCTCGCAGAGGCCTTGGAATCAGCAACCTTTTGCCCTGACTCTTTTGGAGGCCACAGGGCTACGACCATTGGCGCAGAGTTTTTTTTGGCCCATGTGGTTGATGACAGTGCTGTGCTGAGCGGCGAGATTTCTGGAACGGCATGGGCAGCTTCGCAAGCTGACGACGTGTTGATTCAACCGCTGAGTTTCATGTCCTGATGTCAGTGAATGCCAGGAGCGGCAGAATCTTTCGGCTCTTTGAAGCAGCGAAGGAAGCGACGTTCAACGTTGCTTTTTGTGAACAAACATCATGAATATGTTAAAATATGTTCATGTAAATGTTGCCTTCGCTGGAGAGGCTCATACAGTAAGTGTAAAGTTCTCCGCAGAGGTGGAACTTTTTTGGCGGTGATTGCCATTGACACTTACTAAGAAAAGTGTTATCATTTTGTTATGCATGGTTTGATATTGAAACGATCGTTTTACTGTGGGAAATGACATGGAAATACTTTGTGATGGAACCCTGGAGATCTGTTTCGTGCATCTTCATCCTTCATGTTTGGCCTCTTTGGCACAGCCCTTGGAAAAGATCACGAAACAGCAACGGCACAAGAGCACCAACTCGAACAAACTTGCCAAAGATCGCCAAGCACGAGAGGAATACCACCGCTTAATATGTATGTATAATATATATATATATATCAATCCAGATAGATAGATAGATAGATGGATAGATAGATAAAGAAATAGAGTGAGATAGAGATAGAGATAGAGTGAGATAGAGATACAAATTAGATACAGATAAATATTACGTGCGTATGTGGAAGACATGATGGTGAACTTCTTCCAGATCTACAGTTCATTAGTTTATTCATGCTCTGCCTCCGTCGCAGCCATGCCCTCGCTGGTGGATCTGCCGTGGCACTCGGAGCCACAAGAAGCAGTCGAAAACATTTGTGCAAATGGTGAGAAACCAACGATCAGAACCTACCCAAGACCCTCAGACATGCTCACACTAAGACTCTTGAATTTCCGTCATGTTAGTGTTATCTATTCTGAATTCAAGGTGTGTGAATTGAAAGATCTTAGGATTCCTCACCAGTCTTAATGCTCAAACTGATTTCCAGAAAATTCTCGGTGGAAGGCAGTTGAAGTCTTGCCTTGCAGCTGGGCTTGTTGGTTTCGGCCAGGGCCGTGCGCCAGCACAGGAGACTCACCATGGGAGCTCCTTCCTGCGCTGTACAAGGAACATCCTGTTGGTGAGATGGGTGAATCGTGGTGAATCGTGGTGAATTGTGGTGAATCACTTCATATCCAAAATCAGTGCATTATTATTTGATATTTTAACTCATATACTTATTTTGTATGCGTTTGTCAAAACCTTGAGCTTGAACTCTTGGGATATCGGCGATATTGGACATCATGATGATACACCCAGATACTGTACCGTCAGATACCCAACATCCTCCAATTCCCTGAACACACGGTTGCCTCATGTTGTTCCTGCTTCAGGCCTCGCTTCATGCCCGATCCGCTGACTGGCATGCCATGCAGAGATCCAGAGGAAGAGAGTTGCAGCTTTGAGATGCATGGATTTGTACAGCCACGACGGGCGAAAGACTTGCAAGAGATGTTCATTGACACAGTATGATATCTTCATTTAGATAAGATCGAACAAGACATAGCAAGACTGCCTTTGCCCTTGCTTGTGCCAAGAAACACCCTGTGGATTCCCATCACTCATGTTACTACGAACTATGACAGCAGCAACAAGGGTTTAGTTTGTGGGAAGAAAGCCATTGCTATCTGTGGTCCCAGTATGTTGCAATGCTCAAGTTACTCTTGAAATTGAGTCGCCTACCTCAACACTTGTTGCAATAGAGAAGTGTCAAACCTTTGCTTATCGAGATAGCACTCCAGTCAATTCTAAGGCAACGAAACATCCTTGACTCACTAAGTCCTAGAGACCCCCGTGTTTAGCTTTCGAAAAAGACAAACGAAATCCAGAGCACGACAACATGGGGGCATCGGGAAAGCTCATCAGGTAATGAAGTTCATGCCACTTGTGCAAAAGTTCCAAAGGCGGAATTTGCGGAGTGGAGTCAACGACATGACTTTGCGGGCAACATGTTTCCATAAACATGGTGTATATATATATATACATATCATCTGTATATATATATATTCAAAATCGTTTGTAAGATATATAAGTTTTGTCAGTTACGACTCTCTTGTCATCTTAACAGGAGCTCCTTCTCCGTCGACTGCCCTCATTTGGAACCAGACCACAGTCAGATTGTTCACTAGCAGACTAAGAGGGAATGAGAAAACGTCCCATGTGTTGTTATGACATGTTATGACCGAAGTCAAGCATGGTTGCTTCGATTTTCTGTTCTTGGATATTAATCTGATACACAAATATATATATATATATATTCATATTCATTATTCATACATGTTACTGTAACACACATGAGTATTATATGGTTTTCTTCATGGCTTGGCCACCAGTCTGTTCGGGAGGTGGGATGGAGCCCTGACGTCAAGGACCCCATGTCCTTCGTGGAGCCCAAAGGTGAGTCATGGTGCTAGTCAGTTCCTACTCAAGGATTGCAAGTAGAGAATGGATGAGAATGGCAAGGTGCTGCTCAGCATTCTTAGATTTCATTCTGTCAAGATTTCCAAATTGTGATTCTTCATATTTGTTCCGAAACAGAAATTCGCCCAACGAAACAGAGATGCTGGGAGTTGTTAAGCAGTTCAGGATGAAGCTGAATGGGCGACAAATTCACTTGAGCAAAAATCGCACTCGTGGTTCAGGGGGTTTGGGATGTTTGGTGTGAACCACTCACAATCATTAAACTCATTAAACCAGAAAGACCGAAAGGATTGCTTCATTTGGCTAGAATACCAATGTGTATCGTTTTCGATGACTTTCAGATACTTTCAGTCACATTTGTTGTGTGCTGGTGGGGCAACGATCAAGGCAATTCAATTGGGGTGGTTAACCCTCAAAGGATCTGAACCCCTGTGATTCAAAGCTGGCGAAAGCATTGTAGATTTCACTTTGATTCACTTTGCACAAATGTGTTGAAAGCAAAAAGATCCAGCAATCTCTCTTGACGGGGTGAGCATCCTGCAACTTAAAAGCTATGAGAGGCTTTGTCTGGTAGCATTTTTCTTATTGCTTTGCACTACGTAATCAGTAAGACAACCACATTAACAATGTGTTTGAGAATGGAGACGTTGGTATAGACGGATCTCAGCACTGCGTATTGAGCTGCCAGGCGCTTGCGAACTTCCTGTCGAGAAGCCGCTGCTTGGATTGGGAGAGTTGGGAGTGACACTGCTGGTGATGATGATGATGATGATGATGATGATGGGTTGAAAGACTTCCGTCAAAAACTCTTTGCATCTATCCGGATCTATCCATTCATCGAGCTTTGCTGCTTGGCTACGTCGGTTGTTTATGTTTTCGCTCAGAAAGTGCCTGCGCTTGCACCTTGAAGGTGGTTGCTGTGACGCTTCCGTCCATGTCTTCTTAGGCCTCCACTGAGCGGCGGTGGTCTTGGGGGTGCACTTGGCAACTTGAATAAGGACAGCTGAGTGGAAGCTTGCGTGTTGAGTTGTTTTTTGTGAGTTTAGTTTAGCTTACCAGTTGCCGACACGTGTACTTTCTATATTTACATATCGTTAGTCCCTCCAGCCTTGAGTCCTACTGTACACTTTGCTGTATCCGAAACAGCTCATGTTACTTGATCAAAACAAGTGAATAATGATTGAATAATGTGAATGTGGTGGTCGTTTTATGTATGTAAGTTTCCCGAAGCATATCCACAGAATTTGGTCGACTGCCTAGCACGGTGCAGTTGCAAAATGTGGCAAACGCCGTGGGGAACGCTGTCAGCATGGCCCAAAGTTTGCTTGATCCTCAAGCGAAGGGGTTGAATTGCGTGGAATCCTGTCAGTTGGCAAGATTTGCAGCATGATTTCACAATCTCCTTGAAACGAACTACTTAGTCAACTACTTTTCCCCGATCTTGTCAGGCATTTAAGGCATCGGCATTTATACTATTTTATTTTACCTCACCTTTCACAGGAATTTCATTTGCTTTAGTCATCTTTAGTCTAGAATTGGCCATGGTGATTGTTCCATAATGTTCCATATCAAATCAGTTTATTCCTACAGGAACTCCAAGTCCCTCAGAAATTGCCAGCTCCTAGGGCCGGCGGTGGTGCCCAGAATTCTGAATGCAACCGTGGCTGCAAAATGCAAACATGGAATAAATATTATGTCATATATCATATCTGTATTATAAAATGTGAATTAATATGATATCATATAAGTTTCCCTGGAGCCACCGGAGACACAATGTGTGCGTATCGCTTGTGGTTCCGTCATTCCTACTGGGAACTTGAAAAAGGATGACATATGGTGACATGCTTCAAGTTTTTTTTTGACAATGGACGTTGAACATCTACTTCCGGACCCCTTGTACGGCGGCAATTTTAGTTTTTACCTCCTTGCTTTGGCAGATCTTTCATTGGAACGTGTAAGATCATCATCACTCAGGTAACGCGCGCATGATCGACATGCCGTACGGACTCGACAATCCCAGCGCTGTGGAAAAGAGTGCCTTTGGTGCGGACCTTGCCATTCGGCTGCAAAGGCTTTGTTTCAATTTTCTGATTTGATAGGTTAAGCCAGCTAGAGCCTGCTCTATCCTTCTTGCTTTGACATGCTTTGACTCTAGGAACACTGGCCTCCTGATGTTTCTTCATTCCGCCTGCATAGCAGGAGCGATCGTTCAAAAGAGTAAGCTATCATGGAAGGAAGATTTCAGATTTGGCAGGGAATGGGCTGAATTGCCATGGAACCGCAGCTTTCAGGCTATGCTCGGTGGCAAGACGACCATGAAAGCAACTTGCCACAGACAATCACAGACAGGTCAGAGGTGTTCAACCTCAGGCATTCTGCGGCATCTGAGGCCAAGCTTCCTATCACGGTCTGGGGTCAGGCAAGAAGATCGGATATAAGAGCAGCTGAATGCAGCTGATAAACTTCCTGCAGGGCCTGAGTAGCAGAAAAAGAACATTGGATATCAAGTAAGTACTTGTAACATCTTGTAACTTGTTATTCTAGATTTCTGCTGTGGCCTGTGCAACAAGTACCTTTGTTACAGGTACTGGGCCGGGTACCGTGCTTTTGATGCTTTTGGCTTTGGACCGTCCCCTGAAGCTTGAACAAGAACTGAGTCTGAAGCCAGGTAGACGTTTGAACAACTTGTGTTGGCCATCTGGGTTCATTTGCAGGCAGTGCATGGAATGTCTGGGACATGGGCCTTTGACAGCGGTGGCCTCCATTCCACCGACTATGTCTACAAGGTGGAAACGGATCCTGGCATCCAGAAACCATACAGAATGTGAGAAGAGGCCATGGACAAGAGTCCTGCAGGAGGATCTTAGTGCAACATCGATGTTTAGTTGATCAATGAAATGCCAAACATGTATCTTTTGATATCTTTTGATATCTTTTGATATACTGTATGTGTGACGGCACTAACCATTCCAGCATGAACATGACACACATACAAGTACCAGGCACACCTTGACATCCTTTTCTAGCCGCACCCTGCATCGTGGTGCAGGTGGAGCAAAGCAACGGGGCTCCGGACGACTACTACATTTGTCACTGATTTGCAGCTCAGGAACTGACGGAAAACATCCAAAAACTTTATTCCATTCATGGAACCTGGAGTGCACACAGTGCTCAATCCAATCTCCTTGTGATCTCCTTGTACGGGTTGAACCCATTGTGAGATCCTGGAAGGCGGGGCAGCACAGAATTGCATACCAGTAGCTTTGAGAGCTCGTTTTGAACAGGCTCTGTATCCCTGTAAATTCACAATACTCAGGCGCAAATGCTTTTGACCTGTACTGCTTCCATAAGCACTACATCATTATTGCATATTATTGCATATTATTGCATATTATTGCATATTATTGCATATTATTGCATATTATATATTGCATACTATTGCATACTATTGCATAGTACGCACGTCATACTATGACGACGTGTCATTTGCACATGTTCGACAGGATGCTTTCTCAACACTGACGAGATGGGCATGTTGCCAAGGTGATAGCCGGCGCCGTCCGCAGCACTGCGCTTTGCTTGGAGGCAATGTGAAACAAGCATGTGTCTCAACAACCGTCGGTGGGCGTCGGTGGACCCTGAGTAGCCTCAGATCATGCCATGCTGTTTATGCTTTTGACGATGGATCTTAGGTGAGTTGTTTTTTCTTCAGATTTTTTCTTCAGACCATGTTAGAGGATTTTTGATGTAAACAGGGGACAAATTTACAGAATATGATACAACAGGTAAGTGCTTAAGATGTTCCTTCGTGGCCACCATCTCAGAATGGAATTGATCTAAAATATGCATCAAACATTGGGATCTCTAGGCTCAATCCCTCTCACATCAGGTCAATGTTTTATTTTATGTTTTCATGAGTCCGCTTCCTAGAGCTTTGGTGAGTAAGCACTGTCTTTTACAATGGTGTGACTGTATGTTGGTACACTTACCAAGGTTCTTGTCCGAGAAAAAGACATTTGCCTGTGCCTTCAGAATAAAGCCAGGATGACCAATCAGATTTTCGGAAAAACACGTCTTTGTGTGGATCTGATATCATCTAATTTTATCATGCAAACAGTGGGCCAAGTGGCCAGATGAAGCATAGCTGCAGCCCAAGTGTTAGGCTGACAGCCATTCCTTGGGACAACCAAGGTGCCGCATGGTATGATCCCAGACAGTGCGATTTCTGTGAAGAGCCTTGCGCATGAAATACATCATTTGGCGTTCTCCCCGTGGAATTTTGAATAATCGAATTTATTGGATAAATGGTTTCGTGCTGAGGGTCGGCAAGAGGGTTGGAAAGCCTGGCCACTACTTGGCACATCTTGGCACCATGTTCCGTGCAATCTCTTGTTCTGTTCACGAACCAAGGATTTGGGTGATGAGCTCAAATGTGAAGTGAGGGGTTGGAACCACAAGGCAGGATTGCTCAGAGCATCCATGCTGCTTGAGTACAAAGCCCGAGATTCTCCTCGTACACTACACTGAAGCAATTGTTCACATGTTTTCAGAATCGTGTTGCTTTTCAAGTTGCGAGCCAATTAAGCCCACACAGCCTTAGCTGACATTCATGTGGAAGACACACAGCGATAGGAGATGAAGTGGTCTCGTCACTTGGCAACCGAACCATTGTCATTGTTTCGTGAGCTGTGGCACCCTCCCTGATTACAATTTCAGGTTTTAGTTGGTTCAGTCATGTCTCATGCTCTCAAGTTTCAGCACTTTGGTTGCGGGCTTTACCACCAGGTCATCATGCTCCGCCTGCTGACCTACTGACATCATCTGACATCTATATTTGGTGGGTCTGGTAGTTCCTCAAACAACAAGCAGTTTGTTTGCGAGACGAACGGCATGGGATCCCCATTTGAGGTGTTCCTATCTATCCTCGTGATTTGCTCGGTGAGCTCTACCGCGGTGCTCCTTGGCAGCTTTCAAGAGATCAAGTTGAGATATTTGAGAATACTCTTGGTGTAGCGCAGCAATCGGGTTGTGAAATATTTGAATAGATAGAGCGCCCTTGCTAGAATGTATGTGTAGTAGCAACATCAGAATGGACGCTGGACAAAAGACAATTTCTTGACTCCCACGTCAGCAAATGTCAGCAATGACTGGTGGTAAATCAGCACACGCAGCCACAGATCAGGAACAGCGCCTGAGTCGAACAAGCATCTTCACATGGTTGGACCTGCAGCTATCAAATACCATCAATTTGCATCACATTCCTTCAAAGTAACAGCACGTCGTGTGAAGGTATATCTGGATCAGTCAGGGCTGGTGCTGTTGCGAGCCTTGGTTCACCAAGGAATGGAAAGACGTCTGGATGCGACCGTGTGATGCTTATGATGATCGATCATGATTTCATTGGACACTGAACCTTTTTTGGCACTTTGCCAGTAGCTACTGACCTTCCTTTCAGCGTTTTCTGCCGCGGGCACTCACACACACAATTTCTTCGCGGATCACGTTGGCCATTTTCTCATTTTCGACATGAAAGGAATCACTATGGCACCAATTGGCACCATGGAATCATGAACACTTTGGTTGACTTCATGGGATCACCATGGATCACCTTTTTTCCAACGTGTGTCAGCAGTCACAGGACATTTGCTTCGGTCCGGCTGAAGAAAGCTGGATTTCAAGGAAAGATCAAGAAATTGCCTGGGAACCTGGATCGGTGTGGAAGTTTCCCCCTACCATGCTTCAACATCTTCAACATCTTCAACATCTTCAACATCTTCAACCCTTTTTGGGTATTGGGATCAACATGTTGTGTTGTTTACAGTATCATTATCAACTTTGACGATTAACAATCCTGAAGACACTCTGAACACATCCTGGAGTTGTTGAAAGTGGGCTTTACAAGATCCATCAGACATCAACCACCGGAACTAGCAAACCAAATCGCAGGCAGCAAAAGCTATCAGATCTTATAAGATCGTTTTGTAGATCCACTGCTTTGGCGTTAGCAAAGATGCTCAAGATTCCCACATTGACACATCCTCATCCTCCAAAACCACAGACAAGGCCCATGGAGCTGGTGACCACTGGGCCAGGCAATGAGGCCTTGATGTGCCTCAGATGGAATTGCCAGGTGCCAGGCCAGTTCCCATTCCCTTGGACCCAACCATTGGATGACTTTGGAGTGTGTGGTCCATCCTAAGGTCTTAAGGTTGGGATTGGGGTATCTGAGCACAATGCTTACATATGCTGGAAATGGCTGGAACTTTGGGTTGTCATGGACGATCCTGCTTCATTCTGCAATAGCTCAATATTTGATAACCATAATAGGTTATAACAAATAATAACTATAATAACAGCACATTATAACAATAACAATAGAAATATATGAAATAATGATAATAATATAATAATTCAATGTTTGTGTGTTAACATTCGCACATATTTAGGCCTTGCGCAGGAACCATGATCTCATAAGGTGTTGGTGGAACTCGGTAGTTGGAACTTGTTCCCAGCTGAAACAAGCTCTGTTGTTCCTGTGCGTGCGTGTGTGTGCGTGTGTGTGTGAATACAAGAAGGTGTGTATAAGTAGCCTCTGCAGTAATTATGTGTGGCAATAATGCTGGTAATTAATCATGCTTCAAACGAGCCTATATATTATTCTGTTTCTTGTGCTTCTTTGCAATGTGGTTGCCCTCCCATTGAAGCTTAGAGTCATGTTGCTTCGGACACAATTGAACGCCACAGCCGCCGCTGCATAAACCAAGGGGCAAAGGTATTGCGCCACCACCCTTCAAAATTGCCGAGATTGCAGGCGAGACGCAACATATCTCACCAACATTACAAATCATTGCTGGCAGTACACTGTTTTTTTTTTTTTTTCGCTTGGGATAAGCAATGATCATCGTACAATATCATCAATCATACAATCATGATCAATCATGTATATAGCGATATAATAAGATGTAGTAAGCATGTACAGCTTATCGTTGCACGCAGCTATGTATGAGTACTTTGGTGCTGCACGTTACCGTCTTTGCTGCCCCTGATTTGGCTAGGCCTATGGCTACCATGGCCATCGCGAGGACTCCAATCATGCAGATCATCTGCAGATCCTTGAAGATCCTTGTGGATTGGCACCAGTCTTCCAACATCTTCCAACCATTCATTTTATGAACATTTTCCTGTAGCTTTCCCCAGGCTTTGAATCGTATCCCAGAAAATCTTTGAAGCACGCCCCAGGATGGCGGAAAGGCCGCGAAGAGCGCGGCGACTTCCTTTAGCAGTTGCAAAAAGAGTGGGTAAAGACCGTGAAGACATAGATTTCTTTCTGAAACATCACGCTCTCACGCTTGGAGAATTCTGAAATATGTTGGGACGCGGTTTTGACAGCTATGCTGGCCCAACTTAGTTGAGGATGTCACTGGCAATGGCCCCGGTGTTCTAAGTTACTGTGAACAGGACTAAAGCTGACGGCAAGTATAGTAATTAATTACCGTGGGAATTTCTAGGGATAGATTGTCGCTGTTTCGATTTGCCTTAGATCTCAAATTTGAACGTGTCAAACAGATACATACAGTAATTACGTATTCATATCTTGTGTTTGAAATCCGCCATTTGCATGCATTTGCATGAGCGGTCCATCATGCCACAGACTTGGACACACGGGGGCAACTGTGCTGGGCCCAAGGTGAATGAGATCAGTCTGCCCAGTCTGTGGCTTGAGCTGGGTTGCCCAGAGATAAGCAATAGAGATATGTAACTGATATGTAGAGCTGGGTTGCCCATTTGTAGAGCTAATTAGTGGGTCAGAAAAGTTGCTGCGGCTGGACTTGGATGGTAAGTGGTCACGCATTTTCTGGATGCTAGGAAGTGATGTTATGATACGATGTTTAATATGATCCATGTATCGTCCTTGCTCCAAGTCCCTCAGAATTGCCAAAAGCATTTTGCCACTTGCAAGCATTTTGCGCGTTTTTGTAGCCTGTGATGTTTGTGGTCACGCATTTTACATTTGCCGGTTTGACGTGAATACACTGTGGACAAGCAGTTCAGCAGAGTCTTTCAAGAGAGTGATCGCAGCAAATTATATAAATAGAATCACTAGTCTTAACTCGGGCTGCAGGCGTTCAGTGCAGAGTCTGGTGGTGTACCTCAGGCTGTGCGGGGTGCAAGGGATGTGTGTTCAATACCCGAAGCAGAATCCCGGTAATGCGTTCGAAACCAAGATCAAGTGCCTTGAATACAGTGAATGCCAGTTGTTTTTGGGTAGTGCAGTTTGCCAGTGGTAGCGCATCCACAAAGCTGTTGCCAGGTCCTCCTCTGGGAACCTTGGCTTATTCCAAACTTCAAAGTGGGAAGGGACTTATTGGGTATGCAATAGATTCGATTGCCATAGTGAGTCATAGTGTATGCATTCGTTCAGGAATCTCCCTATGGCAAAACATTATTGCTTCTATTTCAGAGGATTTTCCCTTGATGCTGCATTTGGAAAGCAACGTTTAAATAAACTCGCAGTGTGAGAAAGTCACTTCCTGCCTCCCATGTCAATTGTTTGCCCCTACATCACATCGCATGGACAATAATATAGACACCAGCTGTAGTTCATCATAATATGGCTATCGGCTATCAAAAGCTTAGTACCCTGGTCTAAAATATGGTTGAAATTTCGAGGTTAGTTTTAAATAGAATTTTAATATCACCCTTGGAGTTTCCTCTGGGAAATGGTGACCCTGGGCCCCACGTTTCTAGGGTTTGTATGGGTTTGTGGGTTTTCAATGTTTGAATCTTGCATTCTATAGAAGAGTACTGGTTGCTATTTGACCTCATCTGAGGGACGCTGGAGTTTCCATTCTATAGAGATTCAGGGTTCTCAACAACGATCACTTCAGAATTTCGATTTCCCATTCTATAGACACCAGTTGTGCTTTTTGAAAAAACAAAACCATTCAATGCTTCATTACACAGGATCCTGTTGCAGATTCGCTTTTCAGACTGCAGCGTTAGGCACGTCAAAACAGCGACAGGAGGCTTCCGAAACAAATTTTGTTTTCGGAGGTTTCCGGCCTGCAGCTGGGAACACCTCAGAAAAGCGGTAGTGCTGCAGTTTGAGCTGCCCATGCTTCCAAACAATGGGTTGGGAAGAGTCAAGATGGGGTGAGTGGGGTGCAAAAGCCTTCAAAACGAAGCATGGGGAGGGGTTTGGGCTATGCTTCCAAGCACCTTGAAGTGATTTGGATTGATTTGGTCATGAATGCCATTCTAAGGCTTGCTGTGCATACGGAAAGGTTGCTGCCTACAAAATGGCATTACACAGGTGGAACAAAGGTTGGCCTTCTATAAAATGGCATTACACCGGTGGAAACAAAGATTGGCCCTCTATAAAATGGCACTACACAGGATTCTGTTGCAGATTCGCATTTCAGACTGCAGCATGAGGCACGTCAAAACAGCGACAGGAGGCTTCCGAAACATTTTGTTTTCGGAGGTTTCCGGCCTGCAGCTGGGAACACCTCAGAAAAGCGGTAGTGCTGCAGTTTGAGCTGCCCATGCTTCCAAACAATGAGTTGGGAAGAGTCAAGATGGGGTGAGTGTGGTGCAAAAGCCTTCAAAATGAAGCATGGGGAGGGGTTTGGGCTATGCTTCCAAGCACCTTGAAGTGATTTGGATTGATTTGGTCATGAATGCCATTCTATAGGCTTGCTGTGCATACGGAAAGGTTGCTGCCTATAAAATGGCATTACACAGGTGGAAACAAAGGTTGGCCTTCGATAAATGGCACTACACAGGATCCTGCTGCAGATTCGCATTTCAGAATGCAGCGTGAGGCACGTCAAAGCAGCGACAGGAAGCTTCCGAAACATTTTGTTTTCGGAGGTTTCCGGCCTGCAGCTGGGAACATCGCCGAAAAGCGGTAGTGCTGCAGTTTGAGCTGCCCATGCTTCCTAGCAATGGGTTGTGAACATCTACCCTATGGGTACGGGAGAAAGGGGCAGTTGAACAAACCCAAAAACTCTATAGAATGGAACTTTGAAAGTTTTCAAGGTCGACAGGTCGACCAGAATATTCCGAAAATCTCTATAGAATGGTACTCTCAGAGTGCCCACAAAAACCAATGATTTTCACATAAATGTACAACTTCTGTGTACCATTTTATAGACCAAAAACAGGGGGGAAATTGAAATTAAGCATTTTTCAAGTCAAACACCGGTTCTTCCATTTTATAGACATGTCTCTGTTTGTGAGACCCTCGGAGGCCCCATTCTATAGAGACGGGGTTCCATTCTATAGAGATCTGCTGGCCCAGGCCCTCCATTCTATAGAGGTGGGGTTCCATTCTATCCCACTTCTAGGCCCCCCCCGGACCTCTATAGAATCGTGACGCCCACCCTTTTTACTTAATACAAAGGGGGATATGTTAATAATATGTTTTAATTCATCTATGGCCCATCACTCATAGACTTACTACGTTTGGGGTTACATGTGTTGTGCCAAGCCAAGGCACCATGACATGCTTCGTCAGGAGGCACGGGAGACGTCCAGAACCAAAGTGATTCAAGGCTGATGAATAGAATACTGTATTTTCTCATTTGGGGATGGGTCAAAACCGGTTCAAAGCCGATTCAGAAACTAACGGCGATTCAGAAACTGCGATTCAGAAACTACGATTCAGAAACTATTTCCACCGATTCAGAAACTATTGCGATTCAGAAACCAACGCGCTTCAGAAACTACGATTCAGAAACTATCGCGATTCAGAAATTATCGCGATTCAGAAACTATCGCGATTCAGAAACTAACGCGATTCAGAAACTATCGCGATTCAGAAACTACGCTTCTGAAACTAACGCGATTCAGAAACTACGATTCAGAAACTACGATTCAGAAACTGTGGCGATTCAGAAACTACGCTTCAGAAACGATCGCGATTCAAAAACTATCCCGATTCAGAAACTATAGTGATTCAGAAACCACGATTCAGAAACTATCGCGATTCAGAAACTGCGATTCAGAAACTATCGCGATTCAGAAACTATCGCGATTTAGAAACTATATCGCGATTCAGAAACTATCGCGATTTAGAAACTATATCGCGATTCAGAAACTATATTGCGATTCAGAAACTACGATCCAGAACCAATCGCGATTCAGCAACTAACGCCATTCAGAAACTACGATTCACACACTACGATTCTGAAACTATCGCCATTTTGAAACGAACGCGCTTCAGAATCTATCAGGATTTTACACAAGGATCAGATGATATCACAATTCCCACCCCCATGGAACTTCACATTGATTTGGAATGACCACAAGGATCAGATGATATCTAAATTCCCACACCCGTGGAACTTCACGTTGACTTGGAATGTCCACAAGCATCAGATGATATCAAAATTCCCAACCCCAAGGAACTTCACATTGACTTGGAATGTCCACAAGGGTCCGATGATATCAACATTCCCACCCCCATGGAACTTCACATTGACTTGGAATGTCCACAAGGATCAGATGATATCAAAATTCCCACCCCCGTGGAACTTCAAATTGACTTGGAATGTCCACAAGGAAAAGATGATATCAAAATTCCCACACCCGTGGAGCTTCACATTGACTTGGACTGTCCACAAGGATCAGATGATATCAAAATTCCCACCCCCATGGAACTTCAATTTAATTTGGATTGTCCACAAGGAAAAGGTGATATCAAAAGTCCCACCCCCGTGGAACTTCACATTGACTTGGACTGTCTACAAGGATCAGATGATATCCAAATTCCCACCTCCATGGAACTTCACATTGACTTGGACTTTCCACAAGGATAAGGTGATATCAAAATTCCCACCCCCGTGGAACTTCACATTCACTTGGACTGTCCACAAGGATAAGATGATCTCAAAATTCCCACCCCCACATTGACTTGAAAGGTCCACAAGGATCAGATGACAATGATATCAAAATTTCCACCCCCGTGGAACTTCACAGTGATTTGCAATGTCCACAAGGATGATGATATCAAAATTCCCACCCCCATGGAACTTCACATTGACTTGGACTGTCCACAAGGATCAGGTGATATCAACATTCCCACCCCCATGGAACTTCACATTGACTTGGACTTTTCACAAGGATCAGATGATATCAAAATTCCCACCCCCATGGAACTTCACATTGATTTGGACTGTCCACAAGGATCAGATGATATCAAAATTCCCACCCCCATGGAACTTCACATTGATTTGGAATGACCACAAGGATCAGATGATATCAAAATTCCCACACCCGTGGAACTTCACATTGACTTGGAATGACCACAAGCATCAGATGATATCAAATTCCCAACCCCAAGGAACTTCACATTGACTTGGAATGTCCACAAGGGTCCGATGATATCAACATTCCCACCCCCATGGAACTTCACATGGACTTGGACTTTTCACAAGGATCAGATGATATCAAAATTCCCACCCCCGTGGTACTTCAAATTGACTTGGAATGTCAACAAGGAAAAGATGATATCAAAATTCCCCCGCCCGTGGAACTTCACATTGACTTAGACTGTCTACAAGGATCAGATGATATCCAAATTCCCATCCCCATGGAACTTCACATTGACTTGGAATGTCCACAAGGGTCCGATGATATCAAAATTCCCACCCCCATGTGTGTTAGTTTCCGAATCTTAGTTTCCGAATCCGCGTGCCCGTTAGTTTCCGAATCCGCGGTTCTAGTTTCCGAATCCGCGCGTGACCGGTCAAAACCTATGATTCTCATATTTGGGTGAAGAAACATTTAACAAACTATTTTAGGGTACCTAGGGTGCCATTTTTTCCTTCATAGCCATTTGAAACTCAATTGGCATTTGGGCGTGTAGAATCCTCCCGTTTTCACTGGAGTTCAACAATCAGCCAGCAACGCCGGGTTTTTGGTTGACGAGTTTAAATGGATCCTGAAATGCGATTGGGAGATGATGGATCCCGGCGTATTTCTGGGATAGTTTATGGTTTGATGATATCTCTTCTCTGTAGCATTCCATATCCTATAACATGCCATAGCAGGATGAGTGAATTTTTGGAAGAGTTGGATCGAGCTACCAACCAGCCGCACTAACTTTGAACCAAAGGGCAATTCATTTTGCACCTGCAACATTAGATTTGGTGCCAATAAGGTCATGCAACAAACTTTTCTAAAAAAATCAAAGGGTTGTTTCTTGAAAAGCCCTTGATGTCCTGGGATTACAGACCAGATCAGACCAGACTTGTGGTTCGATCCGTGTGTTGTAACATTTCCGAGGCCTCCAAAAATATAGTTTATTATGTTTTTTGTCTACAGATTCTGGGGGTGTTGTCTCAGTCTACTGCCTGTATTTGCAAAGACACGTGGCATTCTGGGGTCTTGGGGCAGTGGCGGCACGGACAGCAAGGCAGGCTGAATGAGATGTCATTTGGTTGCATGTGGAATCGGCATGAATCTGCTGGATACAATACAAACAAACATCAGTAAAACATCCATTGCGACAGGTGCATATTCTTCGTTCTCACGGTCGCGATCGCTGG
Organism: Cladocopium goreaui; assembly: GCA_947184155.2. NCBI lineage: Eukaryota > Dinophyceae > Suessiales > Symbiodiniaceae > Cladocopium > Cladocopium goreaui. Next base: position 106,437 of record CAMXCT020006541.1, on the reverse strand, counting down.
TGTGCGGAGGTAGCGTAGCCGATGATTGTTAGTTACATTTAGAAAGGATGTAAACGCTGCTACACATGTTCTCGAGTCAGGAAGTTGTCCCGGTGGTTTTGGTTTTGACGCAAGAGCACAGCCATGCAAGGACATTAAACTGGTTTCAACCATTATTGTCTTCTCTGTCTTCTTTTGGCAAGGATATAGGTTGTCGAAGCGTGCCTTTTCCCAGCAGTGTGCCGCCAGCCATCTTGAATCAAGGAGCAAGAGTCACCCTATGTACCTACCGGACAGATGGCTTTGGTTTGCTATGCCTTGATGCTCATTCAAACGTACCAAGATTCACATACCAAAATTCGCCATCCGAGAGTAAAGGTCTATTCCTGTTAAACCGAGAGATCTGTAATGACGCCTCTGTCCAAGCCAGCAAAAAGCTTGAAGTTGCTGCACTTCCAGCCACCTCTTTCGAAAGCACAAACTTCAGGGCACTCTCATGCCAGCGCGTGTGGATGGAACTTGAGCATAGCTGGTAGCCACCGGGCCGTTTGATGTGTGATGCAGTATGTGCCCGGCCAAACGCCTGCCCCAGGGTGGAACACCTTTGGGCCTGTGTTTCAGCCAGCCACTCCAGCTCCAGCTCTGCACCATGGTGCTCTGCAACCGAAGGGACACGTACCTCAGCGCCTTGACAGCGAATATCATGAATACATTGTACCATGAATACCTGGACTGTTTGTCAATATACGCAATGCTGTAAACGAAACGCTCATGTAGTCCACTGCAAAACCCAAAAGTCTTCCACCAACATCCATCCTTCACAGCCTCTTCATGCCCATATCATATCAATATCAGTTTCCCAGAGCGACAGATCAACGGCATCTACTCTAGGAGTCTAAGGACCGTGGCAGTAGTTTTGCTTGTTCTGCTCGTCACATATTTGGTGCTCTACGGTGTTCTGCGTTGGAAGCTGCCAGCAGATAGCCCTGGAAGGAAGCGGGCGGATCGGTGGCTTTGGTGCTGGTCCAGCTTGTATGATGGACAGGCCTGCTGCTTCTACAACGTGATCTTCAGCCCCGTCGTTCTGACCATCCATGCAGCTGGGCTGATGAAAAAAGGTTGTGTGGAAGCAATGGAAACATTTTGGAAAAAGGAAGAACGAAGGAACCAGCGAGATTTGTTGTTCGCCACCTGCATCCCCTGCCATGTAAGGGTGTCTAATTAGACTTTGTGTCAACTGTCCTCCTTTGCTCGCCAGCTTAGATGAATGGATGGATGGATGGATGGATGGAGGGAGGGATAGATGGATGGATGGAGGGATGGATGGATGGATGGATGGATGGATGCATAGAACGATAAAACCATAGGACAATAGAAAGATAGAAATATAGATAGACACATGGATAACCCCCCTCTGGTGATGTATTTTTTCTGGGGAGTCCAGTACCAAAATTGACAATTTTGAAATCACGGATTTGCATATGTACTACATCCATGCGTCCCTTCCAACCCAGGAAAGACATTTTGGTTCAAAATCATGTTCCTTTGGCGTACGAATGTTTGGCAACAGGAAGATAACTTTGTCACGTTGTTCATGGGCGGTGAGTTCATTCGATCATATATGTATGTCAAACCCCAGGAAAAACATACCAATGTTTGTGTGAGGGGGTATGGTTTTTTACGTGAATTCACAAGGTTGGGAACAAGGATTTCTTGTACTGTGACAATGCTGGATTTACATAGGTCAGACATCAGAAAAGGAATCTGTTCCAGTACTTTTTGGACACAGGTAGCTGGATTTGGGTTTGTCTGTAATGAGGTAACCCCACTCATGTCGATTCTAATTGGGACAATAATATCACGGCCGCACTGCTCATTTTTTTCCTGGTGCTCCAGTTCAGAAATTACAAAAGTTATCACAAGTAAAAATATGCCACCATGGAATGCTTGTACAGCTGAAGATACATTTGCCCATGCAAAAGGGTACAAACACAAATGTTCAGCTTCACCAGCAGAAAAAGTGATTTGAAGAGGTCGAGCCGCAGGTGTCGAAAATAAAATCCAAGAGGCTGGACCTTTTTGGCTGAATACTTGCGGATGATCTCCAAAGGTTGGCCCCACAGGAAAAAGTCGCATCACCAGGCCAATCCTCAGTTGTGATCCTTGCAACCCAGAACAATCCTCAGTTGTGATCCTTGCAACCCCAAAAAATAGTCTAGCAACAGCATGTTACGGGTGATTATTTGAGCAGTGTATGAGGGTTGGCACCCAGGAATTCATTTGGTACCAGAGGAGAACAAAATCCCTCCTGGAAACCTTAGACACAGGATGTTAGTGCCTGCAAGCTTCATTCGTCTTAGAATGTAAATTCTATAGCTAGAAAGGTCAGGGCACCAGGATTTTAATGCTCAGAAAGGTCAGGATCCACAAATTAACCCAGTTATTTTCCCAGGACACGACTCTCCGGGGTCCACCAGACGGGGATCATAGATACATATTTACATACATATATAGATAGACACTCAGATGGTCAGATCAACAGGTGGACAGATAGTCAGATAGCCAGAAAAACAGATGGACAGATAGCCAGATAGCCAGATAGATAGATAGATAGATAGATAGGTAGATAGGTAGATAGGTAGATAGGCAGATAAGATAAGAGAAGACAAGACAAGACAAGACAAGACAAGACAGATAGATAGATAGACAGACCAGATAGATAGATAGATAGATCGATAGATAGATCGATCGATCGATCGGTAGATCGATAGATCGATAGATCGATAGATCGATAGATCGATCGATCGATAGATAGATAGGTAGTTAGATAGATAGATAGACAGGATAGATAAGATAGACAGGATAGATAGGATAGATTAGATAGATAGATGAGGTAGATTAGATGGGTCGGATAGGTTAGATAGATTCGATAGATTAGATAGGTTAGATAGATCAGATAGATCAGATAGATTAGAATAGATAGGTTAGATAGATTAGAAAGAATAGATAGAATAGAATAGAACAGAATAGAGTAGAATTGAGTAGAATAGGATAGAGTAGAATAGAACAAAACAGAACAGAACAGACTAGAAAAGAACAGAATAGAAAAGAAAAGAACAGAATAGAATAGAATAATAGATAGATAAATAGATAGATAGATAGATGGATAGATAGATAAATAGATAGACAGATAGATAGGTAGATAGACAGATAGGTAGATTGATTAGATTTGTTTGTTTGATTGATTGATAGATAGACAGGCAGACAGATAGATAGATAGGTACATAGACGGATAGATAGACAGAAAGAGAGATAGTCAGACAGATAGATACACAGATAGACTGACGGTCAGACAAGCAGACAGATAGACAGATAAATAGATAGACAATAGATAGATATATAGGTGGATAAATCGCCAGGTAGATTCGACACAAATTATATACACATAGATAGATAAACCGATAGACAGACAGGTAGCCAGCGAGATAGGTGGACAGATAGGCAGATGAAAAGATAGACAGATACACAGGTAGATAGACGAAGATCGACAGATATATATAGATAACCCGACACCCCAACGACCTTGAAATCCATCAGTGGGTTCGCTCGGCCATCCATGTATCACAACAACTCACCTCTCCTATAGTTTCCTTTCTTTGAAACTTCCGCCACCGCCTTGCGCAGTACTACTGGGAATATATGATCGGTGGAATGCCATGTAGCATGACAGACTCAGAATAGATGTCAGATAGAATGAGAGTGTCAGAATATATGTCACAACAAATGCCAGCATGTAGTCCAGACAGAATGCTAGCTAAAGTGTCATGCAGCCAGAGAAAGTGTCAAACGGAATTCAATATGTCAGATCAAATGTCAGAATAGATGTCAGAAAGAATGCCAGGATATAAATCAGAAACATGTTACTCGAAGGAAGTAGATTCTATTTTCATGTTTTTCAGCTCCGGTGCACCTCAGGCAATCAGAATCTACCTGCCAAACTGCTTGTATGCATACTGCTGGCGCATGTATTGGATTTTTGGCGGATGCTGTTCCTCGTTCTACACGGACCAAGACTTCCCACCCCAGGAGCTGAACGTCGTCACCATGACATGTGCACTCCACGACTGTGAATGTTTAAGATCCCTGCATGCAGTGCAACGTGTAGAGGGACGGTCATACATTGCACAATGTTTCACACAGACCCTCTTCAGCCAGAACTCTCGCTCAGTCTTCCATGACATTTTTTGTTTGCGCCCCGTCAACACGCCCTGAAGGACTCATCCCTTGGGAAAGTGGGTGGTGACAATGCCAACGCCAAGTCTGGCAAGTCAGGCGCCATGGGCGAACCCAGGGCCATATCACAATATATCATATCATTTCCCTGGACAGGCAGAGTGCTGCCACACCACCACAAAATGCCTATCGATTGGCAGTGAATGTTCCTGACATCAAGGGTTGCGCAGATATGTTCAGCCATTTTATGATAACGAAGACTTGCTCATGTACGAAGAGTTTGAGCTAGGTGGATCATCCAATAAGTTGTCAACCGATTTTTAGATCATTTGAATGATCAGTTCTTTTCGCAGGTGCCTCAACTGTTACTTGGGTCCGAGCCATGGACTTCTGCAGACAAAGCGGTGCCAAACCGTCACATCCAACATTGGGAGAAGCTGGGCGAGATTCACTGCATTTGTTAGTTTGTTTAGAAATGTTGCAACAGATTGCCTCATGATAGCCTAAAGGGTGCTGGAAGACGTGTCTTCACTTGGAGAAGTCAGGGGTTGCTCTTCAGCATGCAACGCCAAACAACTGTTTGGCGATGGACAGATCCTAACATGTGGACATGTGGACTGAACAATTTCCTGAAACGCCCTTACTCACTGGGCTGCTGGCCAGACATTGCATTGTTGGTTTTGTTGTTCGCGACAGAGCGGCTTTGATGCAAAACCTTATGAGTCGTCCTGAGCTATGTGCTAACACCTTGCTGCCATCACATCCTAGAGACAACCAAGGATTCAAAGATGTGCTTGTTCGAGGGCAGGACCACATGCTGCAAAAGAAAGTGTTACATAGCAGGTCGCAGCTTAATCGGTTTGGCGATGTGAGCCCAGTGGGTAGTTTCCCATACCGTGCCAGTGATTTGCAATTTTTGCATGGTGAGAAGTAAGGAGAGTAGGATTCAGGGTGATGATTTTTGGGCAGTCATAGCGCAGACACTTTCGGCAAAAATGAGGCTGACCTGTTCAGCTTTGCCCCATGAGCAGTTCCCAAAAAGGCGACATTCAACCTACTTTACAGCTCCCATCCAACTACAACTACGTTTGAACGATTTTGAAAGTATGCAAAGCAGCATGGGTTGCGATTCATGCTCCTCGCACATTTTCCCCAGCAGGATAGAGGCACAAGACATTTTGTTGCTTGATTGCAATAACCGATAACCTGACACTATTTGCAAAACATACATCTCTTGAAGTTGAGGCAACTCCAAGAACAAACTACAGACATATAGAAACAATGTGTCTTCTACGGTCTCAGCCGTCACCATCAGCCACACCTAGGCAAGGCGCTTTGGGTGACTGTTGGTTGCTGGCAGCCATGGCCACCCTGGCGGAGCATGACGCTGGGACCATAAGCGATTTTCAACGTTGCCATTTGACCTCGCAACTGGTCAAAGATACTCAACGATTCTAAAGACATTCAAAGATTCCAAATGATACGAACATGTACGAATACGAACGAAATGGATCGCAGCTTTCAAATCATGAATCAGCGAACTCCACCACTGTTATTGGATACTTTGCTGACGATGTTCCATCTGCGCAGAATCTGGATTCACCCAAAAGCATATATTATTGAGTGATCTTGAACTATTTTGAGTCTTCAAAAGAAAATGGCTGAAATGTTTGAGCAAAAGAGCTGATACGATGGCCAGGAAGGTGCCATTGACTCGCTCTTCATGGAGCACTGTGTGCCTCAGCTTTTCAATCCTGGTCCCTGTTTGCTGAGAGCATCCCTTGAACATCTTTGGAAAATCTTTGGACGGTTTGGCTAGACGCAACCATTCCATGCTTTTCAGCTGGTTAAGGAAAGTGTTTGGACTTCTTTTAATCTTTTACGTCATATTTGGACCTCTGCATTTTCATGCTCCAAAGCAGCGCCTTTAACAGGGACCCAGGCAGCCATTGTTGCAGGTTCAACCACACGGACAGTACCACATCAAGCTGTTTGACCCTCAAGTCGACTTGCCCTGCATTTACGTACAGTTGCTGCTTGTGCCCTTGTCCAAGGTTGTCATTATCCAGGATTTAGAAGAACGGAACTTTTGTTCCCGGCTTTTGTGGAACCTACTAAGCTGTCACTGATTTTCCAACCCACACCACGGGTAAATCATGATGCATGGTCCTGGCATGCAATGCTTTGCGTGTTTGGTTCACACTTCAAAGTTGCCAACCATCTTTGTCCAATACTTGTGGAGCTTTTCGACACGATCCTCCAGTCTGCTCAGAGGTCTAAATAGATTGTCCAGTATGCTCTAGTATGCTAGTTGGGAACCACTTTAGAGGTACTATGGTACAATACTTGTTTCCAGGCTCTGCTGGCCACTGGGTCAGGGACGGTCGTCTATGGCCATCTCCACAGGTCAAACAATGGACAGTCATCAAACTGGATGATTTTGTGCCCTGCAAGCCGGATTCGCGAGATCCGCTTGGTGTGGCACGCGCAAGGGATGGTATGCCAGAGGCACTCTATGCTCATCCTCATGGCAAAGAAACATGGGTCGCTTGTCCGAATCTACACAGAAAGCCTACGGACTGGGATATTGTATGATATTGATTGATATTGTATGATGTTCTGAAGTTGTAGCGGAGGTGCAGATAAAGTGTGACACATCGATGTGTCCTCATCCACATCAGCATCTTGTGATTTACTTTGTATTCTCGTCAGCGACTTTTTGTTTTGCTTTGAGGCTTGCTTGATACGTCTAGCCTATAGCCTAAACCATTTACCAAACTCGGCAGCCTATCGTCAACACACCACCGGACACACCATCCTGCTGAGACATTATCCTATTCCTATTGCATGACATCTGAATTCGAAACCAACTTCTGTAGTTGAGTTAGTCTTAAAAAATATGTATATATAAACATGTAGTTTTTTTTTGTAAAAATATAAAAATATATATAGTACATATACATATATGATCATTTACATACATATATATATATATGTATCCAATTATATACACATGTGTATATATATATATATACAATTATATACGTATATATATATATATACACATGCAATTATATCCACACATATGTATACATACATATATATATATATTTACACATGTACAATTATCAAGTATATATATATATATTATATAGACAATTAATCTAATCAATGTCGTGAAATGGCTTGAAATGGACCCTGAGGTGATGATGCTGGAGAAGGCCTTTGCAAAGCTTTGCGGCAGCTATGCTGCCACTGAAGCGGGTATCACTGAGCCTTGGCTGTCGAGCTGATGCCACAGGTGGTCACAAGAACAGCCAATTTCCAGTTGTTATGATGATTTTTGAATATTTTTGATATCCGAAGGCGGTGAAGACTGTTGCTGAAGTGTTTGTTTGTGCAACTGCGGCAATTTTGATCTTTCCTGGTACTTAGGAGTGGGCCATTTCAGCAATGACTGGTGGCAATGCATGGCGTTACGAGCGCTCAAGTAGCGAGAAGTCTTGGGAAAGGTTGGATCTTGTGACCCAGAAGTCAGAGGACAAAAGGGCTTGCGCTTTCAAACCCACCGATGCTCAGCTAAAACCCGGAGCACTGATGAGCACTGAGTCTCATGTGACCAGGTTCTGGAGGTTGGAGGTTGATTTCATGTACGTATGCTTGGTTTGTGGCTTGAAATTTAGTACACAACTACTGAAACTGCCAAGATTGGGGCTGCTTTTTTGAGTCTGGGTAGATGTTTCAAGATGCCATGTTGTGCTTGAGGATGAGAAGCACGATGATGAGGATTTCTTCCAATTGCTTCGACACTACCATCGCCAGGGGGCGGTCCTTTGTTGTGGTGGGGTGAAAGAAGCTGGACAGAAGCAGGGTTTAGTCCCAAAGCACGCATTCTCTTTGCTGCAAGTTAGAGCAGTCCCTTTGAACTGGCATTCCAATGAGTACTTTCGTATGGTTCCTTGGCAGCTTTGCGTCAGCAGGACGTGTGGGACTATTGCTAGACTTCGCGTTTTGGGGATTGCATTTTGCCAGCTTTGCTTTAAAAGTGCAATGATGCGTACTGATGAAAGTTCAGGTTTGACCTTGCCTTTACAGATCTTTATGGATCTTTGTGGTGGTGGTCATGTCGTTACCAAGTCACTGAGCCTCACTGAGCAATACCGTGCTCACTGTCGAGGTGCAGATACGAAATCCTTGGGGAACTGGAGAGTGGAAGGGATCTTGGTGTGACGGGTCACCACTCTGGGATGCTTGGCTTGTGCTGAAGACCAAGGCTTGACTCAGCTTGACTCGGCTTGACTCGGCTTGACTATCGCAGTCATACTGAGATAAGTAAGAGATTTGATATGTGCGTCAACGTGTGCCAAGAATTCTCCATGATTAGATATTTCTTCAATAATTCAAGAAGGACACCACCCTTCAAGAAATGGCAAGAATAATCCTTATCATACATATGTTACATAACACTGAACAATCAACAAGTCATCATACGACTTCGATTTGATAGCTGCGGGAAGCGCGCCAGGATTTCTGATTATGCAAGAGCTGATACTTTGTTTGGCTGTGCTATGCTGTGCTGGATACCCATAGACCCATACATGATTGCATTCATTTATATATGTTCAGCAGATTGTTGTTGACTATCAATTTGTTTGCTAGGTTTGGCAGGAGAGCCCTAGAAGATCAGCGAAAAGAATGGGAAGAGTGACTAAGAGTGCCTTCCAAAGCCTTTTGGCATGGCCGATTCCTTGCGTCCTTCTGAATCAGCTCGTTCACCTCATTAAAGGCACTAATGTGGGTAAAACAATAATAAACCATCCCCCAGATCACCATAAATAGGTGGCAGAAAGCATTCCCAAATGGGTGGTTTATTATTGTTTTACCCACATTATAGGGTAACTTGCTCATGCCACAGACCGTTCCAGAGCAATTCACTCCACAATCTCCACAGGACTTTCGAGCATTTAGCATCTAAATCTCTTGAGCAGATAACCCTCAAATTGCAACACCATTCAAAACCAGAATTCGCAACCCCTTTTGCGTTACACAGACCCCTTGATTCCCAAGAGAGAAGCCACAGAACGTAGATGAACGAAGGCACCGCTTTGGGGGACGCATCCTTGTGACAGCCCAAGCGTCGCAGCCAACATCTTGAGGACAAGTACCCACACGTCAAGACATCCTTGGGCTTCAGTAGCAAGGATGACGGCACTTATTGGATGCAGTGGGAAGCTCGGCACTGCGACCCCACAGAGTTTCACGGAAGCATCGGGTGAATTTGAGCCAAACTATTCTGGTTGCTAATTCCGAGCCAAACTAGTCTAGTTATTAGATGTTATTGGCAGAAATAGTGGCTATGAAATTGAAACATCATCAAACCACATTGGCTCCATGTACATGTGGGACTGGTTGGATTCGTAATTAGAGGGCTCAAAAGGGCGGCTTCTACGTTTTGTGAAATGAGCGGGGATAGGGCCCTGTAAGAGCCTTGAATACAGCAGAGCGGTGGGGTAGCTCAATACCCGTTGGATATTGTATACCCGCTCTTGGCCGTTATTGGGACCACATGGAGTTCCTGTTTCAGACGATCTCCACTGTTATTCCCCTTACCAGTTGGCCAGTTGAGAGCCAACAGCCAGACAGTGGCATTCTTGCATTCACTTCACGCTTTCATTCTCTGGATGTCTGGACCTGAGAGATTTTGAGAGTGTTAAAAGATGTCAAAAGTCTGGCGATACCAGTAGTACCGCACAAGGCGGTGGCGGAAGCTTCAGAAATAGGAAACCTATAGGAGAGGTTGGTTGCTGTGAATCACGGATGGCAGAGCGAATCCACTGATGGACCGAAAAGTGGTTGGAGTTGTGCTTTTTGAAATGGTTGCAGTGGTCACCTCACCACAACTGCTGGATGTAGTGTGGTGTAGTGCAGTTGTAGTTGTAGTGTAGTGTAGTGGAGTTGCAGTTGCAACGTAATGTAATTAGTGTAGTGTAGTTGCAGTTGTAGTTGTGGTGTGGTGTAATTAGTGTAGTGTAGTGCAGTGTACTGACGTGTTGTGTACTGTAGGATGGTATAGTGTAGTGTAGTCTAGTGTAGTCTAGTGTAGTGTAAGGTACTGTAGTTGTATTTGTATGTGTAGTTGTAGCGTATTGCAGTGTAATTCGTGTAGTGCAATGAAATGTAGTGTAGTTGTAATTGTAGTTGTAGCCGTGGTAGTTGTTGTAATGGTGGTGGTGGTGGTGGTGGTGGTGCTGGTGGTGCTGGTGGTGCTGGTGGTGCTGGTGGTGCTGGTGGTGCTGGTGGTGCTGGTGGTGGTGGCGGTGGCGGTGGAGGTCGTAGTAGAGGTCGTAGTAGAGGTCGTAGTAGTAGTTTAGTAGTAGTCGTGGTCGTGGTCGTGGTCGTGGTGGTGGTCGTGGTCGTGGTCGTGGTCGTCGTCGTCGTCGTAGTAGTAGTAGTAGAAGAAGAGTAGTAGAGTAGTAGAGTAGTAGAGTAGTAGAGTAGTAGAGTTTCAGTATTAGCAGTAGCAGTAGTAATAGTAGTAGTAGTAGTAGTACTAGTAGTAGTAGTAGTAGTAGTAGCAGTAGTAGTAGTAGTAGTCGTCGTAGTAGTAGTCGTAGTAGTAGTAGTAGCAGCAGCAGGAGGAGGAGGAGTAGTAGGAGTAGTAGTAGTAGTAGTAGTCGTCGTAGTAGTAGTAGTAGTTGTTGTTGTTGTTGTAGTAGTTGTTGTTGTTGCTGTGCAATTAGTGTAGCGTATTGTCATTAGATGTAATTTAGTGTAGTGTAGTGCAGTGTAACTAGTGTAGTGTAAACTAGCGTAGTTTATTTGTATTTGTAGTTGTAGCAGTAGTGGCAGTAGTGTAGTGCAGGGGTAGTTGTAGTTGTTTGTCTATCTATCAATTCTGCAACGCTTCCTCAATTTTTGAACTTGACAACATCAAAAACGCAGAAATTCTGCGAGACTTCCTCAACTTTTTAACTTGACAACGTCAAAAAAAGAAGCAATTTTACAAGACTTTCTCAATTTTTGAAGTTGGCAACATCAAAAACGAAGCAATCCTGCGAGACTTCCTTCAATAATGGAAAGTTGTCTCATGCTCCAAAATGCAACCCCTCTCAGGAAATGAGCGCCCGGACCTGCTAACATCTCTGATGAACATGTCTCTTGTACAGCGCCTGCCGCGGAAAATGCATCTTTGCAGATCCTCTTCAAATGTCCCACGCCTGCCGTTTTTGGAAATGCTACAAAACCCTCACGTTTTGATCATTTTTGACAAGGTGCACAATCCCTTGCGCCTGAAACGACATCTGAACATCCAAAAGTGCTCCGTACCCGTCAGTTTTTTGTGCACTTTTGACTTGGAAATGTGCTTCGCGCCACAACGGCATGAACTTTTTCAACATGTCAACTTCCAAAAGTGCAGATGGTGTGTTTTGTAGATTTTGACTTGGAAATGTGCTTCGCGCCACAACGGCGTGCACTTTTTCGACATCTCAACTTCCAAAAGTGCTCCGACGTTGGTGTGCTTTGCAAGTTTTGACTTGGAAATGTGCTTCGCGCCACAACGGCGTGCACTTTTTCGACATCTCAACTTCCAAAAGTGCTCCGACGTTGATGTGCTTTGTACGTTTTGACTTGGAAATGTGCTTCGCGCCACAGCGGTGTGCACTTTTTCATCATCTCAACTTCCAAAAGTGGTTTAAACGTTTTTTTTTGGCTTCGAAATTTGATTCGCGCCACAACGGCATGCAATTTTCATCTCTCATCTAGCCAGATGGCTCCGCGCCCGCCTCTCTAGCGAGCCTACTTTTCGACCCTCCGGAGCCACAAATCATTGGAAAAAAATAGTGTTTCGCGACTTTTCTACCTTTTCCCGCACCTGCCTTCTTTCTTCTGACTCTTTCTCTTCGGATCTTCTCTCTTCTTCTCTTCTTCTCTTCTTCTTCTCTTCTCTTCTCTTCTCTTCTCTCTTCTTCTCTTCTCTTCTCTCTTCTTCTCTTCTCTTCTCTCTTCTTCTCTTCTTCTCTTCTCTCTTCTTCTCTTCTTCTCTTCTCTCTTCTTCTCTTCTTTTCTCCTCTCTTCTTCTCTCTTCTCCTCTCTTCTTCTCTCTTCTTCTCTCTTCTTCTCTCTTCTTCTCTCTTCTTCTCTCTTCTTCTCTCTTCTTCTCTCTTCTTCTCTCCTCTCCTCTCGTCTCCTCTCCTCTCCTCTCTTCTCTTCTCTTCTCTTCTCTGACTCTTCCCACCTCTGCTTTTCGATCTCTCCATATTGTCAGAAGTTTGATTTCTAAACTTTCTTCGATAATGTAATTGAATGAATCTAATCTAATCTAATCTAATCATATAGCACGCTTGATTGCTGATAACAAACTGCTTCACAGCAAGCTTCACTGACCACATATGATCAAATCGGCAAGGAAGACTTTTGCCAGTTCTGGGGCTATGTTGGTTGCGTGGACTTCGGCATCAGCATCTTCTCACTGAAACCACCTTTAATGCCGGATGCTGATCCCTTGAGTCCCTTGAAGTCGTGTCTCCTGGGCTGCTGCCGCTTTTGGTTTCTCTGCCATGGACCTCGACACCTTTTCTTGTCTCATGAAGCTTCCGATGAACACATTGAAAGAACCGTCTATCGACAAAGCTTTGGCTGTAGCTTGGCAATGATGTTGTGCCCTCACCTCGCCCAAATTGGCATATCGTAGAACCTTCGCTTGACACATCTTGGAACATCTTGACACTAGATCTCTCATTCACTTTCAATGAGGTTGCACCTGAACATCTTGTCACTATCTATATCTGGGCAAACTTGAATAGCACAACAGACATCACTGATTTGTACACATTCTCAGGCCATATTTGTGATGGTTCAAACCCCTAGAGAGGCGACCCTCGTGGAGCGTACTGCCGTCTATGTGAGCGAGAAACTTGGACATACCAATGTCGCGGATTGTCGCGGATTGTCGCGGATCAGCAAGTTAATACATTATCATACCAGGTCTGGGTCAAAAACGTTGTTCTTGAGCGGATTGTTGTCACCCATTCTGGCCAATTTGAAAATTTTGAAAGGCATTGCAAGGGTTCACCAGGAGTGCAAGTCTTACTGTAGGCTGCACTGTAGCCATGTTTTCCATGAAATGCACAGCACTGGGAGGCAACGTTGTTTGATGCATTTTCAACAACATAAACTCGCTTGATCGTGTTTGTATTAAAAGTATTTTTTCTATGCAAGAATGCGCAGACAGCCATGGTGTCAACTATTCGATCTCATTATACAGACGATCCACCGCTTGATTTTGTGGACAAATCAATGCTACCAGATCTATACAGGTCTATACATAGCTATACAGGAAGGTCACAGCATTATCACACCGCTGGCGGCCATACTTTTCAAGCCTTCGCCAGGCACCAGGCTCCGCCGTGCCGAGGAGATGGTACACGTGCAAGGCGATGAGCTGATCAAAAATGGACGAGCTTTGAGCCGTGCACGATGATAAAGCCCAGCTAACATCAGCGTCTCGGGTGTCCAGGATTGTCCAGGACCCATCATGGCTACATGGATCTACATGGCCAAAATTGGCCAAACAAATCCTAGCCAATGGTTTTTGATGGTTGTTGAGTTTTTGCATCAAGATGTTGTGGTATTTGAGTGCTGGCGATAACACATCAGCTTAATTACTAGTACAAAAATGTTGACCACATCGGAGGGACCTCTTATATAGTCATGACAGGATCTGGACCTTTTGTTCGACTCTTGGCAGCACCAAAGCGCCAAAGAAAAACGCAAGGTGCTGCCACGTGGATCACAAGCATCTGCGGCTGGGGGAAGATTCATTGCTCTAGCCAGCCAGGGCAAGTGTACATTAGACCGCCGACGTAAGTGCTTCGCGGATAAAAAGGAAGGGACTTTGATATCCAATTTCGTACCCGTTCAGATACTTGGGTGGTGTAGGGTGCGAACTGGTATCAGTCTTCTCCACTTCAAAAGCCAAGCAGTTCCTTCACACAATGAATTGGTGAACTGCTTTGATTGTCACTGCAGACCCCTTCACAGCAAATGTGGCAAGGCAGATCGATCCCTGGCTGTCGGTAGAGTCGACTTCTCAAAAGCTAGACCAGCAGATTGCTACTGTGAGGTTTTGAGAGCAGACGCTTCAAAAACCGGGCACAGGCCTGTCAATATTATCTAGGATATCGGTATAGTGCCAAAAGATTCATAATACTGGCCGCTTGTAAGATTCTCCAGGTGTAAAGTGAGATCAAGTGAATCCGTGTCTGACGTATTTTCTGATGTCAGTTTTTGGCATTCCGGCATGGTTCGACCAAGGTGGGTCAGCTCCGCGGGCCATCGGCCATTTGTATTGATGCAGTGCTGCAGACCAATCTGGAGGTGCAGCGGCGCAGTGGATCTTCCCTATTTGTTGATCACTTTACTTCCAGTCTTCCATGATTGGGCATGTGTTTTTGTATTCTTATGCTCATCTATGCGGCATTTGTTGGTATGTACCCATGCGGCCATGTATTTTACTTGGTGTGATGGTCTCATCTCATCAATGGTGTACTGAGTGTGGGATTACATCATACATCATCATACTGTATGATGTTTTGACGGGGAAACTTATCTTAAGTTATCTCTCCTTATCCAAGGGGTCAAACTCGATGGCTTTTGGCCAGTTTGCAGAGCCTTCCCGGGCCGCGGTGGCTGTGGCAGAGATGGAAGGAGAGGCATTGGAAAAAGCTTTGGTGTGGCTCCTCAGACTCTGAGCTTTTCAGCTTTCCTGCAGCAGAAAGGCCACCTTGGAATACAAAGTTGTGAGGCGTGTGAGGCATGTAAGGCTCGTGAGCGCACAGCGGTTGAGGAAGTTCGCATTCAAACGCTTCCCTTTGCTCCGCCACGCCACCCACTCTTACGCTCCCAGATGAACGTGGAGACGATGTCTTTGACACTGGAGGCCACAGACGGGAGGATTCTGGTCAAGTGGTCAAGTGGTCAAGTGGTCAAGGGTTGAACTGGAGGCAGTGACTCCAGGGACCATTGTCATCCAAAAGAAAGGGTTAACATGGATCAATAAGATGGATTTACATGGATTATACAATTACGGCCAGGCGTTGTGTGTTGCCCGGAAGGTTCAAATGGCGTCTAAACATGTTTAAACATTATCCTTCAACATGCTCGAACACCTGCGCAGGGCCAGTCTTTGAGATTTCCCAGACGACGAACCCTAAACCCTAAAACCTTAAAACTTAAAACCCTAAACCATCCTAAACCCTAAAACCCCAAACCCTGAAACCCCAAACCCTAAAACCCTAAAACCCTAAAACCCTAAAACCCTAAAACCTAGGCTCTGAAAACTTTGAATCCCAAACTGCAAAACACTATGTATACACAGTATTTTCTGCAATCTCTCCCATCATGTATTCGACAGCACGACATTTTCAATGTTAATGTCTGTGCAACACACGGCGTCTGTGGGTACGATTATGATTAACGTCACTAGGACTGGAACACAGTGATCTTTAGCTGCCCCGGTGAGTGTGCGACAGTGTGCATGTGAGTGAATTTGCAGGTGGGCGCCAAGGGTATTACCCAGCAGTTAACTAACGAACTTTTCTTCGGGCAGAGCCAGTGAACTGAGGGACAATGTTTATGTTTCTGGCAGATCAACTGCTCTCGAAGCAAGGAGATACATCCAAATTATAACTGTTCGATCTTTTTTTGGGGGGGTGTTCAACTGTTCTCCTTCAAACCGTGAATGTACCAGTTGAAGTGCATTCCGAACTCCTCTATAGCCTCGTCCGATGGCTCGCAGAAATCTCAGCTAGGGCTAGGGAATGTGCTGCAGAATGCAGGGTTTCAAAAGGATGTTGATGCGACCGCATTTCTCTTTTTGGTGCATAGAATAGACCGCTGGAGTGAGTTGCTGAACTGTGCGGTTGGTATATCTTCGTATGGCTGAAGAGCTGGCTGGGTGATATACTTTCATGCTGTCATGTGTGGAAGAGCGAAGTGGTTCAATACCAATCTCAACGGCTTTTCTGAATGTTCTGCTCCAGAATCGGGATTGCCTCAACAATGATTAGACAGAGACTATCCTTTGCCATGGCATTTGAGCTAGAAGTTTTCTGATGGGTATGTCAGCTTAAAACAGATAGTCTGTGAAGGCTCGTGTGAGGAAAGAACTCTAGGTCTTGACTGCCCGGGGTGAAAAGATATCAACATATATCAACATTCTGCTGTAGGGCTTTGATGTTTTAACGCACTGAACAGACTTCCAAACAGATGATACTCGCCGAAGACGTTCTTATTGTGGTCCTCTAAGTGTTCTAGGCATTGTTGCACTTGTTTCAAAGCATGTAGTGCAACTCCACAACCTCCCAAGACATGGCGCCTCCAAGGTTGGGCCGCATCAAAGTTAGCCTTGCTGCAGCGTTGGATCGGAAAATTATGCCAGCCTGACCCTCAATGAGAATGGGGGCAAATCCAAGCACAACCGGGTGTGCAGCTGTCCTGGTGCATGGATGGAATGTTGCGGAAGTTGGAAACTGGTGGTTTTGTGCTGATCACTTTGGAACGTGGAATCAACAGGGCGATAGAAGACTGATGTTCTAGACGGTCCTATTAGATAGAATTTATACAGCAAACCAGAAGTGTTCTTGATTATTCCCAGGGTGATGCAAACGTCGGAATACAGAATTATACAGAATTCTTGGGATTCTTGAAGCAATCATGGCTGCACCCTCAATCACCTGTGCGCCCGTGGAAGACTTCGAAGTGTTCTAAAATGCGTTGAAGGAAGAATAGCAGGAACACGGGGGAGCATCGGGGAGCACTGTTTGGGAATCTAAGGCTACCCCATGGCATAGATCATTAAATGATAATTCTCTCCTTGCCAATCTCAAGCACCTTCGGGCTAGGTTTGCTTCATGCCCGAGCAGGCTAGAGATCACACAGCGACAGCAAACCTGTTTTGGGTCTCGCATTCGTTGCCTTGAGAACCTTGAGATATTTTCAATATATTTCAATATATATTGAAACATTATATATATATAGTTGTAAAATTATATACTGTAGGTGTATGTGCAATGACAGAATTTAACCTACACTTCATTACAGTTCCATCAGCAACCTCGCAGAACCTTTCCTGCCAAGCCTTGCTCCACAAGATTTGGAGCCGCATCAACATGGTTTGCCGAGTTCATGGTAGGCACACAGTTTTTGACAAGCGCCCTGCTCTTTCGTCCGAAGTGCCACGTTAAATTCAGAAGTCTTTGGAAGCTTTAAGTGTCCAAATATTTTTGAATGTGACGTGTCACACCCAATAATAAACCTACCATTTGGTGATGATTTCACCATCCATTTATTGATTTGCTATTGGTTTTTACCTTCCTTGCAGACGCCGCTGAGCGCTTTCGTGGTCGTCAAATGTCGTCAATTCAAAAACGCATGCCGTTGCAGGGGCAAATTCTTTTTCAAGCAGGACGAGGATGTTGTAGAGGAGCATTTTCATGCCGACGCGCTTGGTGCCGCGGCAGAAAAGGAGGCTTGTTATTAACTTGTGATTTGAAAAGAAGAAGGAGGAGCTGGAGAAGCAGTTGCGAGAGGAAAGAAGACAGTTGAGCTTCCGAAACAAAGAACTGGAGGAGGCACATGAAATTCTGAACGCAGCAAATGTGGTCGCAGGCAATTGCCCACTCATCCAACTCTTGCTGACGGAGCAGCTAGAAGTGAATGAGACTTTGGCTGAGCAGATCAATCGTTTGAAACGCGAACAGACCATGCCCCATAATGTGTGATTTGCAGGGATGCTAAGCCATCAAAGGCCTTGGTTCCCTGTGGGCATGTTTGTATATGCTCAACTTCCTGGAATCGCTTTGCACAGCATCGCGGCCGACCAGTGGTCTGCCGGACATGCCGCAGAGAGGTCGATTTCGCATTCAATGTATACTGTATACACTTAACTTCACTCACTGGTGCCATTGGCAATGCCTGAACTCGTTTCCCAATGTGGACAATGCCTGAACTTCAGCTTTCAATGCGCCGAGAAGAGAAAACATGTGCAATAACAGCATTTGATAATATTTGATAGAAAGTAAAACAGAAAGTAAAACCGTTTTCTCTCGAACAACTTCACCAAGGCACCTGTAAGGTCAGCCACTTGTGTTCAGCAGGCACTGCAAACATGAATCGTACTCTGAGTTGAAATGTCATATTCTGATATATTCTGTGCCTTGTAGATGTTGCTTGTGTTCATCTGAAAAAACGGGTTCTTTGTTTTTATGAAAGATTAAGTGCGGATAGTCAGTGCCGGTAGACACTGGTGCTCGACACCATCAATCGAAGCTGTGGATCGTCTTCTGTTGATCTCCCCTATCACCCTGTGAAAGCCTGTCAACAAACACAGCTGCAGGTGGAAGAGGGATATGCGAGGCAGGGGGTAGCCGGTCCAGTGTTGGCATTCCAACAGTGAATACATGTGATTACATGTGATTACTATTGACCACAGGTTCCACAGGTGGTAACTTTGGCAGCATGTTGGCGACGGCGTTTGCAAGCTGCCCATAATTAGGGGTCACTGGATCTCGGAAGGTTCAGTTCCATTGAACAGTCTCTGAGTTTACCATCATCACATCCGGTCAATTAGGAATATTAAGACATATCAATTAAGACTAATAAAGATCATATACAGATATATCATGATATTATATCAATAATTAAATTATCAAGAATTACCAAGACTTTATTATATATACTGTAGATATAATATGATATAATTATCCAGATATATTAACGCAAGTGAATTCCGCTTAGGATTTCCCTATTGGATTTAACATATTATGCTGTTTGGATCATCCTTTCATCCCGGGATATGTCCGCAGGGTGGGTCCGGCGAAAGCTGCGAACCTGGAGAAGGCCCTGGAGGAGCCACGGAGAGCCACAGGTCTCCTGGTTATTTGGGTCAAGTGGTTGGAAGTGGATGGAAGTTTCTACACTTGAGAAACCCAGCAACGTTGAACTTGGGCGAAGTCAACACATCCTCATTCACCAGAGGAATAATTACGAAAGAAGGAGGCACAAGGTTTGTCAGACATTTTGGACCGTTTCCGATTGTGTTTATTCCCTGTGATTGGCCATGTTCAACGTCCCTTTCATCAGGACATCCACATGACCCAGTTGGTGTTGGCCATTGCTTAGGCCAAAGGCATCATGCTGATAAATAGCCTGCGTTGCTCCAGCAAAGCAACATGCATGTGACCCAGAAGTCAGACTACGTAGCTACACGTACATATATATTATGTACGTATATTAATTATAGTCAATGACAATTGTAATATGTACTATAGTAATCTTTAGTACTGGTATTATATCCCAAACAATGGAGTCGGAAATGTCAGACATGAGTAGATTCAAACAGTTTGCAGTTCCAACCACTCAAAGTGTTTATACAATTAATTAATTGACAAGATCAACCATTACAAGCTTGCAACGCACCAAATGGTGCAAAGTACATGAGCGGGTTGCGAACATTCGCGTGGGAGGGTGTATGAAAAGAGTCACTGCTCTAATTTCATTCTTTTCCGTTTGGTGCGCGCTTTTGTTCTTGGAGAGTCTTCAAATTGATTATGCGGATGTTCATTTCCCTGTAATTTGCGTGATCTTCACAAGAGTCGATTTTACAGACCTGGGCTTCAGTATGACAAAGTGCATCTGGCCTAGCATTGTTTACGGTGAGATACGCCTTGGATCGCTGGAACGAAATGGCTTTGAGGGGATTACTTGAAAGCCCACGTGGCCCATGTGCCATGATGTGTGTGTTCGTGTCAATACTTGGCTCCCAAAACACTGTTTTGTGTTCAATATGTTTGCCCAAGTTGCTGGTCTTTATCTAAGCCCTTTCAATCTGACTCGGTGGTGCATGCTTTGCTGATTTTCGCAGTAATTACTCGTATACCAACCTGTTCGATTCGAAGCGACTTCCGTGAGCAGACTACTTAGACTGCTTCCATGAGCAGGCTCCAGTTTGCTTTGTCCACTTGCTCTAGCTCAAGACCCATTTGCAAGGTGAACACAGCCTATTGTGACCAATATCACGTGACAGGCATAGCGGCTTGAACAAGATACCCATAGATACACAAAAACTAGTACACAAGAAGATGCATTCCCTTGAACATCTGAAGTATCTTCAACCTGCTTCGCCTGTTCCATCTTGTAGCGGATGTTCCAGCACTGTGGAATCCATTGGAATCCACATGCGCTGCATGGGCCTTCCATCGATGGGCACTTTAGCGAAGCGCCTGGCGGCACAGGATGCGCTTAAGCCGTCGGTGTTGCCGTCAAGGCACGGGACCTGGCGATGTCGGCTCCAATCTTTCAGAGATCGCAATACCATCAAGGCAAAATATGGAACATCTATGAACATATTTATGAACGTAAATATATTAGACATGTATGAATAAATATGAATAAATATGAACTATATAATAATTAATTATATACTGCATTCCATGATTAAACATATTCTGTGATGCCAAATTGGATGTCAGCATGTGACATGCATCTCCGACTGCCGTCAATTGATTGATTCGTGCATTTGCAATACTGCAATGTAGGGCATTACACATCATCTCACATCTGAAATCATCTCACGTCCAAACCGGAAGTGAAACTGTCAGGAGCTTGGATTGCCTTCCTGGTGTTTCTGGCAGTTGTATACATTTGCCTTCAGACAAGATTGGAGGCGAGGAGGTGTCCCAATGTGCTGCAAATACATTGTGCAAAACCAACAATGACAATCAAGAAGATGGTTTGATAGGGTTGTTCAAAGGGAACGACAAAGGTACAAGTAGTTTTTGGGTGAGATGCAAGTACCAATTGACTGCAGTTGCTGAGTCAGACAAGACTGAAAGAAGCAGAAGCACGGTGTCACTAGTGGTTGGTGAATCAAGCCTTGTTGATCCTTGTTGCATGTTGACCGTCAGGGCGAGGAAATATCACCAAGGGTCGTTGGACTCGTTGGGACGTCTGCAAGCAGCCTGTCAGCGACTGCACCAACGCGATCAAATCAGGAGCATTTCGTGGATTCCGCGGACACTCCAAAATGTGAGGGAGACATTTCGTCCTTCATCGGTGAAGGCCAGAGACCTCAAGGGTTGCGCTTGATTGTGCAATATTGATCCATATTGATCCATATTCTAGCTATGTTGTTGTACCAGCTCATCCGGTTTGTGTCTGGAAAATTATGGTGGACTTTAGGATTTCAGTAGTTGGATCTGTCTCCATGAATTCTCCATTATGTGTAGTATAATTCAGAACAGCCAAAAGACAGAGTCGTTCCTTTTTTAAAGAAATGACTATATTTAGTATTATTTAGTTGCATCGAAGCTTTCCCTGGAAGTCATGCCTTTTTGCAAAACGCAAGGGAACTTTGGTGATCTCAGCGCAACCATGTTTTTTAGTGTTTTTGTGTTTTCTCTTGCGTTCAGCTTGGGTTTAGGTATCTACTTATGCTTAGGGTATATGTAGTTTTTGTTGCGTTCAGCTGGGGGAAAGCTTTTTTTGTTGCAGTTGCTTTCTCATCAGTGATTTGCTCGGCGTGTGTTCCCCATTGCAATATATATATACACGTATATATATATATATAGTGCTACCAGCGAACTGAGGTGGGCAATTCCCCGTCGTATTATTGGCACATCAACGGCCGACTGTTTTGAACAAGACTCTGCAGAGCCTGATGGGGTTGGAGGGATTTTCGCCAGACCGATGCTCGCTGAATAGTTTTTTTTTGCGAATCTTGCACACCATTCAAAGTCTCCACTTTCCATTTTGCATCTTTTCAGGCGCAAATCACACTTCAGCCGTTCCAGATTTCAATCCACTGCTCCGTGGCCTTCGCTTACAAAGCAGAATGCTTCTCACACGTGATGAGGTTTGGGCATGCAGCACTATGCACACATAAAATGTTTGGGTTTGATTGTGCTTAGTTGCTAGAGTGGTTGCACATGTATATCCACCGTCTCCCCAAGTGCCAGCAGAAGGTGCCAGCACGAAGTGCAAGGTTGGTTGCATTTTTGCAAGCTCTCAGAGTGATGAGTATGTTGTGTAACAGACTATTTTGGACAAGACCGACGATGCCGCTCAAGGATCAGGTTTAGTTGTAAGTTCTGCGGCTGAGGACTTTTGGTCGCTCAGGATGGCAATGATCGCGCAGTGGCTTGGTTTTGTTGGCATTGACCTCCAACAACTCCAGGGTGTGATGTTGTAAGGCAGAAAATGTATCAGCATGTAGCCTAAGATAGCTTTGGTATGATATAAGTCAGTAGGCCAGTTTTTTCCTAAGCTGGCCATTTTAACTGTGATTGCGCCCCAACGGGCCCCTTTGTTGGCTTCCAGGCGTTGTTATGACCATAAATTTCAAGGAGCCAACCATGCCCTCCTACAAAGCAGAACCACGACATTCCAGAGCATATTCCAACTGGTCAGCCCAGGTCAGCAAATTGCTGGATGAGATGAAATTGCATTCGTTGCAGCACCTTCCTGCAACGCGGTCCACCAGCGGCGATGCATGGAAGATAGCTGCGAATAGGAGAGCATCGTGAACATCTCTTGCACATCTAGGGCCGTTCTGCTGTTATGACTATATCACTACTACACCACATACAGTAGTGCTAATGTATTGCTAAATTTACTAAAATGTACAGCGTGTTACGATCCAGAGACCGTTCAGTGCGCAGGATTGCCAGGCATTACAAATGGAGCATCGAAGCTGGGTTCCACCATTTTCAGTCTCCAGGTGCAACTGATGGCACTACCGGAAATTCAGAGGTACTTTAAAAAGATAAAAGAGTCAACTGATATTTTTATATATTTTTATGGCTTTGATCAAAAGTGACTGTATGTACTTGCCGGAAGTATTTATGGCATTTGACAAGTTCTAGTTCATCCGGATGTTCTGTCGGTGGTGTGACTTCTTGAACAGACATACTGCAACCAGGTTTGCATGCTGACATCGTGTGATTTTCTTTGCATGCAGCGGGTGCATGGAAGGTTTGATCATTGTGGAAGATGATCTGATCTTCTCACCCGACTTTCTGACTTATTTCCAGGCAGGTCGCTTGTCCGTGCTTCGGTTTTTTCGGATATTGACATTGCTTCAAGTGGACCTCGAACGAGGGTTGTTTCCTTGAGGAAAATAATAAGGAATCGAGGATTGGTTTTTTCTTGAGATGCGGATAGCCAAAAATGATCCGCAAACTTGTGATCAGACTTGCCTGATTTGGAGACATCCCATAGAATGACTGAGATTCTCTGCATCATGGCAATGTGTGAGTCAAACTGACAAACCCATACATACCCAACTATCAAACTTCACAACTTGTCATGAACAAGGTAGGGCTGAAATGGATTGTGGCAGCCCCGAAAACTGATACTGAGCCCACTTGGAGATGGTGCACTTGGAAGTGGCCAAAAAGATGGGTCCATGTTGCATTTGAGAGTTGTATCCATTGGTTTTTGCGAAGATCTTTCGGCTCAGGGCTGTAATGAGTAATTATGTGATTTCTGACGATGTCCGGTGCACAACATGGCTATGTGAATCCATCATCTGCTGACAAATGTGCAGCAGATGAAAATGACGGAGTCGATCTTCAGCTGCTGACTGGAGAAGGAGTGACACTAAGCGTCCCCCCCTCCATGCTTGGGTATGATCTGCGCAAGTTGGTGTCCGAGAGCCTTCCATGCAAGCCAGGCGCAAAGCTCGCCGTGCACCATGTGAATGCAAACCTGGAGCTGAATCAAACCTTGGGAGAGCAAGGAATTGTTGGAAAATCGGCAATGCTATCCTGCACTTACATACCAACAAATGTGTACACAGCATGGAATTATGTCTATGGGCTCCCAAATTATGAGAGAGAGAGTTTGCGCTGGAAGGTGTTACACAACTTGCGGGAGCAATGACTGGAGAGTATTTACATCATCTCCCTCGCAGCCTTGCAAGATTGAGTTTTGCAAGGGAGTTCAACCAAAGCCTGGAGCTGGTGACCCTGCCATCGAGCCTTCAAAGCTTGAGTTTTGGTGATGGCTTCAACCAAAGCCT
The DNA here is from genome assembly GCA_947184155.2 of Cladocopium goreaui. Taxonomy (NCBI): domain Eukaryota; class Dinophyceae; order Suessiales; family Symbiodiniaceae; genus Cladocopium; species Cladocopium goreaui. The sequence continues at coordinate 82,148 of CAMXCT020006541.1, read as the reverse complement.
GGAGCGGGTGACCCTGCCATCGGGTCTTCGAAGTTTGAGTTTTGGTGAGTTGTTCAACCAAAGCCTGGAGCGGGTGACCTTGCCATCAAGTCTTCAAAGCTTGAGCTTTGGCAAGTGTTTCAACCGAAGCCTGGAGCGGGTGACCTTGCCATCGGGTCTTCGAAGTTTGAGTTTTGGCTGGAGTTTCAACCAAAGCATGGAGCGGGTGACCTTGCCATCAAGTCTTCAAAGCTTGATTTTTGGCCGGAAATTCAACCAAAGCCTGGAGCGGGTGACCTTGCCATCAAGTCTTCAAAGCTTGATTTCTGGCTGGAATTTCAACCAAAGCCTGGAGCGGGTGACCTTGCCATCGAGTCTTCAAAGCTTGGGTTTTGGCGATGATTTCAACCAAAGCCTGGAGCGGGTCACCTTGCCATCGAGCCTTCAAAGCTTGAGTTTTGGTGATAGGTTCAACCAAAGCCTGGAGCGGGTCACCTTGCCATCGAGCCTTCAAAGCTTGGCTTTTGGCCATGGCTTCAACCAAAGCCTGGAGCGGGTCACCTTGCCATCGAGCCTTCAAAGCTTGAGTTTTGGTGATAGGTTCAACCAAAGCCTGGAGCGGGTGACCTTGCCATCGAGCCTTCAAAGCTTGGCTTTTAGCAATGATTTCAACCAAAGCCTGGAGCGGGTGACCTTGCCATCGAGCCTTCAAAGCTTGAGCTTTGGCAAGTGTTTCAACCGAAGCCTGGAGCGGGTGACCTTGCCATCGGGTCTTCGAAGTTTGAGTTTTGGCTGGGATTTCAACCAAAGCCTGGAGCGGGTGACCTTGCCATCGAGCCTTCAAAGCTTGAGTTTTGGCGATGATTTCAACCAAAGCCTGGAGCGGGTCACCTTGCCATCGAGCCTTCAAAGCTTGAGCTTTGGCAAGTGTTTCAACCGAAGCCTGGAGCGGGTGACCTTGCCATCGAGTCTTCAAAGCTTGAGGTTTGGCGATGATTTCAACCAAAGCCTGGAGCGGGTCACCCTGCCATCGAGCCTTCAAAGCTTGAGTTTTGGTGATGATTTCAACCAAAGCCTGGAGCGGGTGACCTTGCCATCGAGTCTTCAAAGCTTGAGTTTTGGCAATGTCTTCAACCATAGCGTGATAAGTCTTTCAGGCTGTGCCTAGTTTCTATGATGTGTCCCTCAATAGATACCTATGCAAAATCATGCAAAAGAGGCTTGTGTTCCGAGGGACTTCAGGCGACAATTCTGGGATGGTAGAGGACCTGAACCTTTTCCTTGTGAGCAGTCTTTTGGTGAATACCTCATCTGTGAGGTACGGTATATGGTACGGTATATGTATATGTATATATACGAGAATATAACCGAGACGTAGTGGCGGCACATTGTTTGCCCATACCTATCCAGCGAAATCCGAGCATATGATATCATATGATCAATGTTGGGTTTGAAGCGATGAATCGCTCTTTTAGCCTAAGAGTGTGAGAAGAGTGACCGAATGTGACCAATGCCACAAGACTTGGAGCATTGGAGCCAAGTCTTTTTCGTTCACGGAAGCTGACTTTGTTGATCGTTGGATCATGTTGGATCCACCAGGCAACTGCCCCACTTTTGGACTGCGATCCGACCCTATGGGTCATTTCTGCCTGGAATGACAATGGCTTTGACCCCTGGCCGCGAATCATAGCCAGGGCCAATGGAGATGATCGCTCGTTCACTTTGGACTGCGCTCAATTGCTTGCTCCGTCCTCCTGTAGTTCTGCGGAGATAATTTGAACTTTAAATGTACTCACCACATGTTGGAATTATTTCAAAAAATGAGCTTTGAGAGACTATGATGTTCTATAGTGACTACCAGTGTTCTCATTGTAGTTGTAGTGGTAAATTCCGTTGCCTTCCAATAAGAAAGCCTCATGTACTGCATTAATTTGAAGTTATCGCCATGCAATTTTCGTGTTCATTTGAGGAGCACTTGGTCCATGACCGGAAGCAGCTACAACGTACTCAGTTCATGCCTGGCTTAGGCCATTGGGGATCCGGAGGAATTTCTGAATCACTTGCAGTTTTCTTTCCCTACCTAACTTTGGGACTAGGGATGAGAAGGATGAGGCCATGAATTCTATTCTTGCAGGACTTTAAAGCCGGTCAAGGCCGCTTCAATGGATATTATGTTTGATACAGGATAGCTTGTCCTGCATGGCGTCCAGCCTTACGTTGCAAGCGACACTGAATGCAAAACCATGAGAAAACAAAAAACCATCATCTCATGCGAACTTCAGGTAGATGGGCACCAAAATAGCCTGCCCTTTGAGTAGTCTTGCTTTTGTAAGCCCTGCAAATGCCTTGTTCTGCCTGTAGCTGAGGAGAGACATTGTTGACTCATTTTCTAAAGCCACGAAGGTATCAAGTTTCACCGCGGTGCCCCCACCCCGCTCTGTGGACAGGCTGGTTGCTTCAACGCAAGATTTGGGACAACGAACTGGCCGAGAAGTGGCCCATGGAGATCAGTGGCCTGTCATGACTGTCATGGTTGTTTACCACAGACCATAGCAGACCATTTGGTGACAACCTGGATCTTTCGAAAGGGTGATGTAGCAACTCTTATTTAGTTGCATTGCGTTAGCGCTGTAACGGCTTGATGAATCTGTTCCAGTTGTGTACTGTAGTCATTTTTTGAAGGCGATCTCAGTCTGGCAGCAGGGCCTGAGACTACTGCTCAAACAGCAAAAACATTGGCGGGTGGTAAAGTCATACTACTTCATGCGGACTGCCTTTTTTGGCCTGGTACGGGCAAAGTCAATATTTGAGGCATTACTAGTCAATTTATATAATGCGTACCATTAGACATCATTAGACTAATCCACATGGCATTCTAACGTGACGATCATTTTGCAAGTCTTGGAATCCCGTTTTTCGTCTCTCAGCTGCGTGACACTCAGGTGCTGCGAAGCAAAAAGTGCAAACACTGAACTGGGATCATTGGATGAGAGATCCATCACAACATCAAGGTGGCTGCTAGGGCTGCTAGGGCTGCTAGGTGATGGTGGGTCTACTTTAGATCTGGTTCTGTTCAACAGATCATGCTCGTTGATTGTCAGAATTTGACACACCCACGAGAACTCAGATTCTTTTGATACACTGAAACAGAACAAAATACTTCTTGATACTTTTGGCATAAGACCTCACTCTCACTGGATCTCCAAGGTGAACCTTACACGGAGATGTTGTTTGATATTGTTTTGGTAAGTCCTCCAATTTATTGGGTGGCGATTGAGATTGGATCGTTTCACAGCCACCACGCAGACTCCTACGGAAGTCTACTTTCTGCTTTGGGACCTCCGCCAGCCTTTGGGAAAAATGGTCCCCTATTTGTTTTGGCATTGCAGGACGCTCAGTGCTATTTCCCCAAATGCCGAGAGCCTTCCACAACGGAAGTGTTTCTTGGCTGCATTTTTCTGCTTGGAGACCTATGACCGTATGACCCTTGTGATCCGAGTCTCAAACAGAATTTCTTCCAGATCTTGACCGTTGCAGTTGAAGTGTGGCTGATCACAGCAACTTCTGTTGTTCTCATGGGCGGCAAACCCCAAGCTTAGCCAAACACTTGTGTTGAGAGAAAGTACGTTCAAAGTCTGGGTTTTTGGCGGAGGAAAAACATCAATGTTGAATCATGTTGAACGTTGAGACTGCAGACTGATCTAAAGTCCTACCATGTCCCCGACCTGGACTCGTCGAGGTAGGCACATTCATGGATCCCAAGATGCATCAGCGCTACTTTGCCAAGATTATGATCAATCAGGCCACCGTGGCGACAATCATCAGCAATTTCAGATTGCGCTTTGATTTGTGTGCAACATTTTGCAACATGTTGCAACTTGGGCTTCTCTCGTTTCTCTTCCTCATCCTGATGCACCCTGACAACCAGGAGAACATCTCTTGGAAGATCCCTTCGATTCAGTCGTCAAGAGAGCTTGATCCTGACGTCCTTGCAGCTCAATATGATCGCTATGAGGTCAGATTACTTGATCCTTTGCGTTACAACATGTTACAACAATTGTGTTTGAATCACAAAGGGCGGATCATATCAGCAGTTGCAAGTGAAATTGAGCATGTCCTTGAGACTGCAGGGGCCACTCTCGTTGCAACTGCAGGCACGAGTGATTCAGAAACTCAAATCCGCTCACGTGCGCCACGGCTCAAAGGGGGAATGAAACCTGCTAACATCTGCTAACTACTTCCAAGATCTTCCAGATTCCAGAATCTTACAAGATCCTCCACTTTTTATGGTGTCTCATGTTTGTTTGACTTCTCAGGGTCTCCTGCGCCTTTATGTCTGGGAAAGAAAGGGCATTATTTAAATTCTATTGCGCCAACCGTCCCTGGAGATATACACACAAGAAATGATCTCTGACGCTGTGTGCGTGTGGAGTTCAGTGTGAAGCAGAGAGGCGCTTTGCTATGTTTCAAGCATTAACAAAGCGGTCTGGTGTCAACATCCCCATCAAACTGGCGCATGCTAGAAACCACTATTCGCAGGCTACAAGCATGACGGTATAAATACACCATGCTGCAATGCACAGCTATTTTTGTCAAACGCTGTAACATGCTGTAACAATAAATCAGTTCTTATTTTTATATTGTTGTACACACACACACACCTTTCTGTGTGGAGAAGTTGGAGGGAAGGTCATGCTGTGGCACAAATCGTGAAGTTTCCTTTGAATCCCTTTGGAAGTTATACTTTGATCTCTGTCGTGTTGTGGGTTTAAACTTTAAACCTTAGTTCCTAAGGCCAAATTCGATTCCGGAGCTCAGCCAGCTCATGCTGAGCAAAAAGAATGTGCTTGCAGTGACTTGGCTTGCCATGAAGTGCCTGCAAAAATGGCTGTTATTGTGACAGGTATGTCTGGCATGGTAGATGCATTTTGGGTAACTGGGGAATGAAGTGTTTCGCAGTCTAAGGTATGGATTGATGTTGATCCAGAGTCCTCAGGTCTTGGCCGGTCATGGCAAGATGGTGGGAGGATTTTGGCGAGAGACATGGAACCTGACCAGACCCACTTGCTTTTGAGCTACATACAAGACCAAGTTGGACACAAGACCTGAATAGTGAGTCAATGAGGAAGAATGCCAACGGATCGCTTCTCACTATCATTATGGTGCCACAGCTGTGTGATTGCTGGAACTACAACTGATCCCTCGCCTCCAAGTACCACACGTTGACGGAGCAAAGCCCCCTGCGCTCTTAACCAGTCTTGATTGCTCAGCCGTAATTCTCCAAACTCCACTAGTCTATTGTTCCAAAATGTTCCAAATAGATTAGAATCTCTGGGGGCAAGAAGCGCATCATGGCCAGGACCCGTCAATCAGGAGATTAGGGCCGTGGGGTTCTTGCCGGGAAATGGTTGGGAGTCTCCAGTGGTGCGACAATGGCTATAAGAAGTCACCTGCGTACGAAGTAGAGGATGTTGTGATATGTTGTGTAGATATGCCAAGATGCACCGAATAGATCTGGATAGATGCTAGCGGTTGCCCAGATTAGCTTGTTCAGGCCGTCAGCTGACAAGAATTTAAGAGTAAGGTTCCATAAGTCTCAATAAGTCAGTTTCATTACAACCGGACCTTAGTCGGACAGTTCTACCCAGACATGTCCTAAATACACACAGCGAGATCTATAAACATACGTGCTGCTACCAGTAGCATTATTTGACTGTCCGTGCCCTTCTTCTTTGTGGCCGGCATGATCAGCATGGTCCCTCTTTTGCATTGTTTCCAATGTCCTGAGATGGACTTAGACGCGACATGAAATTGGCCAGCCGTTGGCGTGAGGGCAAGTTTGGTGCAGTGGCACGCTTCTTTGGCATGTGGCATGAGGTGAAGGGGCAGAGGGAGAGAGAGCTGAGGTTTTTTGTGTGAAATAGCTACTGCTATACGTATAGGTATCTAGAGACTCTGCTTGTGTGTGTGGACGTCTGTTTGATAGGCCCAAAAGGTGTTTGTAGCTTGAATTCCATTGCAATGGTAGGAAAACGACAACAGGATTGGATTTGGGAGAAGCGCAAGGAATTCAAACAGCCATTCGCGACAACTTGACTTAACATTTTTCCCTGGCAATGCAATAAAGCAGAGATCTCCGATTATGATTTAGTCGGAGCAGTATGGGCTTTGATTGATTTGGTAGCCAATTGATGCGCACAAACAAGTTCTTAGCCACCGGTTAGGTGATTTGTAGGAGAGATGGCTATGACACATACTCACATCAAAGAAGCAAACCTAGATTGATGACATGTCTCTGTCTATATATATAATATATACATATATATATATTATATTTATTTCATATATAGATTGTGTTTACGATTTATTATGACCCCACGAGACACCTGCTCAAGGCGAAACGGGGCGCGCACCGTGGCATGCACGAGCTTTGGTGGGGCGAGTGTCTCATCTCAAATAGCTTGCATTGTGCAATGGTTGTGATTGACAAAGGATGGCAAAGGTACAGTACCGCTTGATTGAGTTTCAAAAATAAAGTGAGGTAACTAGGCAACGATTGTAACTAAGACTCAAAAATTGGCCCCGCCGGATTGGATGTTCAAAGTCAACAGAACAGAAATTCTGCTTTGCTGGTACCGGTATGAATGTTGAACTATGTTGAACTTATGCACGCTCAAACCGAAGTGCAGAGTGCAAGAAGTTACAAGCGGTTCCATTTTTGGTGCAACACCCTGGGCCCAGTATGCAAAAGCCTTTGGTCGTCATGATCAAAGTGCAAATTTGCACTACAGCAAGGTACAAGTCGAGTTTCAAGAATGACCAGCTATGTGAACAATCAAACATTCAGAACCAAAGGCAATCAAGGGCTTTATATATTAGGACGTTTGTGCAACATCGGGCAGCTCAGCACAGGACGCATATTCTTCTTCTAAATCTCCATTTCAAGGCCTGGGCCCGGGATCGAAGGGATTTCGAAAGAAGACAGCTGGGTGGATCAGAAACAAGCCTGAGCAGATTTGAGCAGGATACATGCCACTGTTTTGTTGTTCACTTGAAGTCTATGTGATGGATTGTAAGTGCATGAGGGAGTTGAGGGGCACGAAAAAAAAACGTTTTGACATGCCATGGCGGATGCAAAGGCAGACTGCGTCAGAGCTTTCACTTGGACATAGTTTATCAGCATAGTTGGCCTGGGTTGGAACTAGCATAGGCTCAATTGGCGGTATGGTCATGACACTTTATATTATGAGGATTTCGCTTTGCACAGGTTGTTCTGCAGCGTTGCATAGTATCAAATTTGTGTTCTCTTGAGATGATCCTAGCTGCCCTGTATGTCTCTTCCATTGGACAGAAGTCAATACCAAGAGTGCCAAACCCCACACCTGATGGTATCCCTATGAGATTGAGACTGCCGCGCGTGTCCTATGTTTTCACGTGGACAAAGGTCTATCAGAGTCTATCCCAGATTGCAGGATTAGTTTCTTGACGTTTTTGCAAGAGTCAATCCTTTGGTAAAGCTCTCCTCCATTTGGACCTGATTCTTGCCGGCAATGGGTGACCAGCTTCATACAGTTTCGATAGTTCGGTTGTATTTTCTTTACGCTGTGGCACTACCCCGTCATCCTGTGCCCAGTACTGTGTTTTTTTGCTGCTGTATGTCTCATTCTCAGCAGGTTGGGTACATTGAAGGTGCCAAAGGGTGTTTTTTTTCTGCGGGGGACACATTGGAGTTGATACCCCTGCGTTGGTTCGTCATGGTGAGAAATTTTGGACAGGGCCATGTTTCAAAACAGTCTCCATAGCATGTTACTTCGGGGCCACTTCAGTGGAAAGGAAGTGAACTTGTATCTAATGATTTATTTAATGCAGGTGCAAGGTGAATTTCATGTTCATCTTGAGCTTGGCCTTGATCGAAGATGAAACCAAGCAATACCAAACATATTTGATACATATCTCATCATATCTTGCCATATCAATATGTTATCATATCTCACCATATCTTACCATATATTAATTACCATATTTCATCATAGTTTATCATATCTTATCATATTTTATCATATCTTGATTTCCAAAAATTCTCGTGACTTCTGACACTTCAAGTCTTGATGCTCTGACCCGTCCTGTCTCTATCTGTTTGTGATGCATGTTTAAAACAAGTATAGTATGCTTGCGTAGTATAAGAAAGCCAGCATGATCCGGAACTCAAGATTGGCAGATGGCAGCTCTCAGTCTGACCATCTAAACCCACTTTCTGCATGTGTGCATTCACTTTTCGCCGCACTATCATGCACTATCCATTCATCAGAGTCAGAGGTTCTTGGAAGAACTCCCCAGACGGCAGATGTACGGCCAGCCCCGCAGAAGCTTGGCAGCTGAAAGACAGGGATCTCATACCGAGATACAGAGGGTCTCAGGATCTCACCAGTTAAAGATGCAGCATTCAACCACATTCAACCAAGCCTTCCAATGGATGAGGCGGCGCTTTTGCGAGCAATTCCAAGTTTATAGATGTCTATGAGTGTAGAATATGGATGGTAGCACGAAATTTCAATGAAGTGAAGAAACAAGAACAGCGGGATGATTTGTTGGCATTCAAACGGGCTCAAGATGGCTCAAGATATTAGTCGAAACAAACTCGAAGTAGCTCGATGCGCCTGCTTATTAAGGCTAATTACAAGTGCCCGTGTCGAAAAAATCAATGGCTCAAGCATGCTCAAGCGGCTAAGGTATCTTTGAACGCAATTGCTTGTGATCCTGAAAGCAAGTCTCTCGGTGAGCACTCGATCAGGAAAGCCTCAGCGGAGAAAGCAACCATGGCTGTACTTGTTCCATCTGGTGATGGATCAAAACCTGTTATTCTGACAATTCATTATCAATATATTTCAACATATTAATTATATATTATATATGATATTATATATATTATATATATATTATATCATATCTCATCCTTGGGTGGATGAACGATGAACATCCGCTATCTATTTTGGTCTTCACCAGGGCACCAGAGTTTTGAACCCACACCCTGCTTGGTGGTTTTGGTGCCCAGGCTTCTCTAATCTTCTCTAGGTCTAAGTCAGGCGGACAATCCCCTTTCCAACTTTTATCCAAATTCAAAAGCACAACGAGTCTACTACAATTGACTTGTTCCATAACTGTGAAGCTGCGCCTGCGAACAAACTTTTTCCTACTTTAATATACAGACTACTTACTATACATGTTACATATCTATGAACTCGAGTTGGCATCCTAGAGGAGGGCAATGCCTCTGTCCATTTGCGAAGTGAAGAATCCAGTTCAAACTTTCTCCTAATGAGAGATGTTATATCCGAGCGAAAAACAATGAAAAACACTTTCAGGTTGCCTTGCTGTTCAAGCGGTGGTTGGTGTGGCCAATCGCCCTTGCACTGCGATTGCAAGCGTTGCTTCGATTTTCGCAAGGCTGGGCACATGGACCGACCTCAAAATGACTTGGTGTGGGGTGATGTACGGCCCCATAAGAGTTGAAGGTAGTGCGTAGATGCCACACCTTCAGCATCCAAGAGTGTCCAAAGCGTGTTATTATTTACAGGGGTTCTTGCCCTTGGAACTTGTAAAAAACTTGTACACGCAAGCGCTTTTTCGGGGCAGCCAAACAAAACTTACGTTAAACACGGCAATGTATTCCGCACTTGTCCACAGACGGGGCCGAAGGAGTGGCCTTGTCAACCTGATGGACACCATCCTGCTGAACGATAAAAAGATAGATTGATAGAATTGAGTAAATTAGATAGGATTATATAGATTAGACTAGAATAGATTAGATTACAAAGGCGAGCCCAACAGAAAGAGAAGCTATAACGCATTAAAACCTTTAAGGTATCAAACAGCCCCCATATGACATGATAATCAAATACTAACATATATATATATACATAGATACATGAAATATCCTCCTGTTATTTATAGACTGTTGCGGGGCAGCGGCTGGAATGCCAAACGCTTGCAACCATTGGAGTTTTCCCTGTCAAAATTTACCTTTGCACTATGACCTCCAGTCTAGCCAGCATGAACGGACGCGCGCAGATGCTCCCGAACTATCGGCAGTTGATGCCTCCAACGGCGAAGGTGTTTACTTCGCAGGATGGGGATGTTGGGGTGGTTGGGAATGTACCCTTGCACAAGAGTAGAAATTTCAAATAGCAACAACATGTATATAGTTCAAAGTTGTTTTTATTAGTTGCTACATTAATGAGAAGCGGGTGAAATTGCGAACACATGAGGGAGTTTGACTCAGTTTGACAGTCCTCGGAAGATTGTGGGTTTGACAAAGGTGATGTATGATCGAGCATTAAATTGTTGGATCCGGTCGAGGAAAGCGACGGGAGGTTCCACGATAGTTGTGGATTGTAGCATTGTAGCACCAAAATGCACCAAACATGTGCTACTGTAGGTTTGGTTGAATATGGTTGAATATAGAATATTTTGTAGGATATATAATATATTATAATATCCTTATTGAATCGTTTCAACATGTTTCAACATTCCTGGCTCCCGGTTAGGAAACGCAGGGCATTAATTACAAGTATAAATATATTTCACCACTCCATGGACAAATCCCGCCTCGCAAATTTGAAGCATGGACTCCACTTTTCCTCTTGTATCTCGCAAGAAGTGATTGTTGTTCACCTTTGTGATTCTCTTGTACTGCATTTTCTTAAGTGGGTCAAAAAATTACAAACATAAAAGATACGTCAATCCTTTTGCGTTTTACCGCTCGCAGAACATATCATCCAACTGCAAGGACTTCGCGTCAGCCACCCCCCCTGCGCGCATCGTGACACGAAAGATGTGCTGTGCTGTTCGTTGCCTTTCATTTGGGGATGCACAGGTGTCACTGGCAGGGAGCCATTTTGTTAAGGGCCCAAGTGTTTGGTTGGAATATTGCATGGGGGATGAAAGACAGCAGGAGTCAACATACGCTGATCATGGAATGTATAGAGCACACAGCATGTGCATTTCCCGTTGCATTGTATGCATGACATGGAAATGATGTGCCGCGGAAAGGGTTTGAAAGAATTCTCATGCATCGACACATTGCTATCGATGATATCGTAGATTCAGCCACTGGATTGACTGCGTTTGGCCTGGGTACCTGCCCAGTCCCAAAATGCGTTTGCTGGCCGGAACTTAGATTTATCCCAGATCTTCCATGAAACCTTCAATTTCCTTTGTCTTTCCTTGGCTCAGAGGGAGATGGGCTGCGCACCCTGTATCCCTCATGGCGATCAGGATCGCTCTTGCTGGAGTCTCAGACTTGACCATAGAATGTGTTTTATCTGAGTGGATTCAGTTGTAGCACCCCTAGATCCGTAGACGATGTGGACCAGACTTTGCATACTCTTGAAAGGACTGGCAAACATTGGCAAACAAAATTCTAGTCGTAGTGTGCAAAGAATTTGGATTGGTTGGTGCAGGAAGATGCTATAATGAACTTTGAATCATGCTTCAATCAATGAGGTTCTTTGAAGTCTATGACTAACCGGTTCAAGTGCCAATAATAGTGATAGAAGTAGTATAGAAGTTGAAAGGTCGGCCAAATGAATGGTCAGATGATTGAACGTCTATATATGTCTATATAATAGATTCTAATCGCGCCAAAGTCAGCTGTTCTGACATGTTCTGACAAGATGGCAGATTTGATTTCCTTCTGGCCTTTCAGGATCAGGACCCTTCAGGGTGACTCAGTTCGGGAGTCCCTGGAGTTGTTTGGACAGGATGGACTATGATGGACTCGGCCCTTCGGCCCTTTCAAGGTGAAATCCACAAAGAAACTTGTCCCATTTCTTCAACACAGAAGGGCAACACATACCATTTTCAGAAATTTTCAGAAAAGTATCAAGCAGCATCTCTAGTCATGAAACAGGCTTTCCTAGGGAGCACTGGACTTGGACTCCCTGACATTCCCGCAAAAGACTTGTGGATGGAACATGACACGATGGAGCACAGGTTCTTTGTACCACCTATTGCGTGAAGGCCCTGTCTTTCCATGGTGTCAACCCCAAGTTGTGTGTCATCGCTGTCGTTACAGCCTTAGATGATCTACCACGAGTGAGAACGCCTAAGAGTCAAAAGACATCAAAAGACCATGGGAATGTCAGTGCTGCTCAGGTTTGCTTCAATGACATGTACATCCTTGATCATCCTTGTAAATGATCCCCCAAGTGTGTGGAACTGTGCCCCGGACAATGGCCAAAGAACCTATACTTGACACCTTTCAAAGTGCCGTTGGTGCGTGCTGCTGTCATCTTTGCAGTTCTTCTTGAGAATGTCAGTATGACACAAATGGCCTTTTTAGTGGGATAAATTATGACAAAGTATGGGATTTGGGGATGTCCCAATCTTGAGACAGCCCCATATGTAGTATTTTAGTCCGCTTTATGGCAAGATATGTCGTGGAGCACAGTTTGAAGCAGCGCAAGGGAGACTGAAGTAACTGAAGTTAACTGAGTTCTTTCGAACGGTTCCACGCTCCATCTCCCCGTTGTTCACTGGGACTGTGCTCGCCCGTTAGGGAATTTCTTGTATTCCTCCACACAGATTCCGCAAGAACCCTTATCTCCAACCGTGATTGCATCAGCCACCTTCGGATGCGAGGTTCCTTCTGTTGCCTGGTCTTGTGGCTGGTAGCATCACAGCTCGTGTCAATTTCGATGGAGAGATCAGTGGAACACTTGGCATTTCGACAAAGCACATGTGAGATTGGGTGAGATCAGCCTTTTGATAGTGAGACACAAGAAGGTGTGTGGCAGCTGACACATATTGACACATACTGTGAATTGAAAATTGGAACGACAAGAGGGAGATGGAGGGAGAATTGCATCTGTTGCATCTTTGAAGAGTCACATGACGTCGCTTCTCTACCGTGAGGCAGCACCCATGCTGTGGGGAGGGGCCATAGTGAGGTGCCAGGGCAGCCACGGCAACGCAGCCAGGATTTCGTTGATTGCAGGTTTCCAAGACATTATCAGATCATATCATGATCATGTCAGATCACAACTGAAGATTGCCAATCTGTGGCTGAGAATTCAATAAGGAGCCAACTCCGAGCCAACTCTGTGTTGAGCTTCCACATAGTTGCGGTAGTTGGTAGCCTTTGGACTGTCTTTACGATATGACGCTCTTGAATTCTCGATGTGTTCTGGTTCATTCTGGTTCCTTGGGCGATCTTTTGTGCTCAAGTCTGGCAAGGCTGAGAAGTGGAACCACTCCCGATCGGCCACTTTGGATGAAGGTGTGACGCCGGGAGTGGCGAAGATTTGACAAGTGCGTTTATCATATATCATTATATCATCGTTTATCATGTCGGTCAAATTCAACACATTTCAGCATGTTCTGCACTGCTGCTTGCTGACGAATGACTTGACTGTATAAAGTGTCAAGTGTAGATATGTTCGTTGTCACAGTGGGGGAGAAGAGGCAAAAATATGTTAGGACATCTTCACAAGGCTCCGCGTAGTCGTCCATGTTTTTTCACTTCCATGAGGTGCAGGATCCCTTGTGGTGCCAGTGCAGCCTGTCGTCTGCGATCCCAGGAGAAGCAATGGTTTCCCCAGGTAAATGATTTCCAGAATGATTTCCAGTGCTTTGGCCAATATGTAGACCAAACTGTGACACCAAGTCTTGGAAAGCAAAGGTTTCAGTGCTATACTGCTATACCTGTGAGGGACATTACTTTGCTCAAGCATTGCGATCAGCTCTGCACGTGTGTGGTACTGTTTTGATATTGTTTTGGATTGTTTGGTACAGTTGAATGTGCAAGGCACTCCATCAGGAGACCAATTTTACACCTGCAATGATCATGAAGTACCAGGTTACCATGCTCATCTCAGGAAACCCGATAGTATCGATAATATGTTGCTTCCGCTAGACGCGCAAAAGCTCCCTTTCCTACATTATTTTGCTTGCCCCTGACTTTGAAATCACAAGGTGCGCCTACTCTCCACCAAACTCAGCAAACCCAAAGGTTTCACCATGTTTCATCCCATCCGCTGACCCTGCAATTTTTGTCCCTGTCATTCCCTGTCCATGCTGGGCATGACGCCAGGTGGTGGTGTCCAGTTGGTTGGTTGTGACTTTGATGGGTGCTCGTTCTGGCCTTGAGGACTTGGGCAACCGCTGAATTGGTTCCCAGTTCGATGTTCCAAGCCTTGCAGGTTAGAGCAGGTGAAGGTCTCGTCTGGATCATTTTGATATGTTTTAAATTGATTCAATATGATTCAATACATGTCAGAAAAGCGGGAACATGTTTGCACTCGCGATTTTCTTGGTCCTTGATTAGTCCAATTTTTGTCATGTTCATTCTTGGAAACATTTTGCGACATGGGCAGGAATGGATGTACTGGTATGCGTATAGTATATAAGCAGCAACACTTCGATCAAGGAATTTCTGTACTGGGATGTTTGTTTGTTTGTGTGTGTGTCTGGGGTCAACCCCTGTTTCCAAGGGATTTACGAATTTCTCAGTTTTTCAGTTTTAAGGCTTAAGGCAAGGGGTGCAAGCAGCCCATCCAGTCTTGCACCAACGAAGACACTGGATGAGTGCTGGTGATATCTGACCTGATCAGTCAGACGTACCTGCCACGAGACCATTTCGATTTTTGAATTCTGTGATTCACTCACAGCGG
>CAMXCT020006541.1:0-65000 GCA_947184155.2 Cladocopium goreaui | reverse complement strand
TGCTAGTATACAATTGTATGATCTTGTATGTGGTACAACCATGTATACGTCGTATGCACATTGTATGGTCGATATGTTTCTGTTTCGATATGTTTCGATTTGAAACACAGGCCGACCAATTATTCACCACACCTTGGCAACACCGACCTGCATGGCAAGGTTTGCAGATCGTCCCTTCACGTCACGGTGGGATGATTCTTGGGCCCTGAAGGGCTGGGATATAGCTGGGATGTGACGTTGTTTTTGATGTTGTCTCTTTTGTTAGACAGAGGATGACAGAGGCATTGCATAAGTGCTCAGTTTCTCTCAGTCTCTCAGTAGGTATAAGCAACAGAGTCAGCGTAAGTGTTTCTTGGGTCATTCTCGGCATTTCTGTGGTATTTCAACTCTGAATCCGAGGATTGACTGAATTTCACTGCATTGCAGAACACTCGTGCAGAGATTCGTGCGAAACTTGGCCAGGACATGTCTATCAAGGGAAATGACGACAGTCTCATGGAGATTCTAGAGGACCAGGGCGACCAGGGCGACCAGGGGATGCTTCTGGGGCCATCCGCTACCTTCAGCATGAAAGGATGTGAAAGGATGTGGAAAGCTCAGCCAGCTTAAGTCTGTTCGAAGAATGCTGTTGGGATTGAAGCAATGTTTACACCAGCCCTGTGTGGGGAGCTTTCTCTCAGCACTTTTTGCACTTGACTACTCATCCAACAGCCCGGAGCGAGAGATATTCATCACGAATATGTTCTCTTGTCTTCGCCAGGACCATTGGAATCCTAAACATCAGCGCCATAGGCTGATTGAAGCAGATGCAAATGCCCGGAGACCAAGTCCCTGAAATTCTACACTTTGTTTCTCTGTTTCTCCATCTTTTCTTAGGACAGCTTTTTGTTCCAGCGTAAGATTGGTCTGCAATGGGAAGTGGGACTTTGAAAGGAGGGCCTGAAGGCCTTTAGAGTGATGCAAAGCCAAGACCAAACTATGCCGAAAATCAGTTCTGTAGATACATGTAGATATACCATTTAGATGTGTACTGTATATATAGTAATATAAAAATATTATATATTATGTTATATGTATATAATTGTATATACGTATGTAATATGATATGATATGATACGATATGATATAATGTAATATAATATAATATAATATACAATAATTATATTATATACATCATATATATAGTATACAGTATAGTAATATATATATGCTTCTTCACTTCACAGTTTTGGTGCGTGCATCAAGCTCAGTGAAAAGAATCCCTGAAATGTTTGATGTATCCCGTGACGCTCCCCGGATGTCGAAGGTTGCACAGTTGATGCGGCGGAACTCCAAAGCTCTGGCCCTAGCTTCACATCACACCCGGACTTCACACTAATGTGACTTGCCCAAGTGCAATTAACAATATACAATGACAATTGTATGCAATTGTGAATTCTGACGTATATTCCGAGTTTCCAGAGGTTTGTTTCAGCCACAGACTTGGCGCTATTTTGCCAAATTATGTATTATGTATGGTCTGAGAAAAGAACCACGTAAATGCTTTGTGGCTGACAAGGCCAGCAAATTGGACGATGCGTTTGAGAACTTAAACGAACAAGTGAACTTCACCCGTGTGAAGCTGGAGTCCAAGAGTATCCATGTGGGTGGCGGAAACATCATGAAAAATCAACCGTGGATGGTCGCTTGTTGGATGGTGTTTGTGCAAGGCTGGATTTGGATGGTTTGGGAAGAAAGGTGTAATTTACATTAATTTACTAATTGTGGGGAGAACCTGCTATTGCTAAAATGCTCGTGCTGAGTGCAAATGCAATGGAGACACTCATGAGCCAGGGGCAAACATGCTGGCCATAGGGCCAACAAACATGGTTGCCATAGTTTGTGAATGGAATCATATCAGGATTATCAGGAGAGAGACCTGGAAGCAGTACAGTAGCACCGTGAGACCAAGACATCAAAACACATGAGCAAAGTGATGCATTATTCTGAATATTATCTTTACCAAAGCAGGCTTTTGGATTTCGATTGTTAGAAAGAAACCTCATCTTGATTTTTGATGATTCTTTGGCATGCAAGCTCTGCTCAAAGACTGACAGTTTAATCTCATGGAAAAGCTGCTGGAGGACGCTTACAGACTATATACTACTGATGACTAGTGAAAACAAGCCAGAGATTGTAGAAGGTTGGAACGCAGGTAGCCCCAATGTTTTTACCAATTTCTACCAGGAACCCCCTTTGGTTTCTCCATGTTGCATCATTTTTGCAGCGCCTGCGACAAGCGTCAGGGCATCCTATGAGGTGCGCATATTCCCAGAGATGAGGGTGCGGATGCCCAGTGGGAACTCCCCAGCTGTGGCACTTTCTGCAGGGACTTCCCTGTACGTCGTTAAAAGAAAAAGTATGAACAAAGACGGACACAGTGTAATCAAGTGCAACTAGTGAGTTCATGAAATATACAGAATACTGTACATTTACTATACTATGCAATTGTACCGGGCGACTCCCAAATTCCACCCAACAGTTCATGACAGTTCGTGACAGTTGAGGTGTCTTCGAAGGACGTAGTCCAGAGGATTGACCGACTGCAGATCTTCAGCAGGCCGGTGCTGCCCTGCTGAGATCGATTTTCCATGGGCACCTGAGCAGCTGAGCTCCCCAGGTTTGCAGACTTGAACCACATCCTCGTGCGCAGCCTGATCCATCGTTCCTGGGTGAAATTGATGAGGAATCAAAGATTGTATTAGGGTGTAGCAGGATCCTGAGACGATTCAAGGAAAACGAATGTCATTTAACGAAGGTCATTTACCTGTAGTTTTTGGGTGCTAATTGTGCGAGAAAGGAGTTGGAGAGTCAGAATGTCTCGACAGTTTACAAGATTTTTTGTGCAAACCCTGATGCCTCCTATGGGGCTTTGGTGACTTTTTTCATGTATGAACAGAATCTATCATAAATCGAAGATTCATAATCAAATGTTCAAACAGACCTTCAAGGCTTCCTCATCCGACGAAGCCAAGGTGTCCGCAACAAACCGGCTGAAAGTGCATGCGTCCAAGACTGGACGATCTGGATGGCTCGGAGTGTTGACAGGTAGCCAGAGAGATTTGTCTTGATGACACGCGTCTTTGAAGTAAGGTGGGCAGACAGCACCTTGGGTACTCCCCAAACACTGGTGCCGTAGTCTGATCGAACATGATATATTCAATATATCATTCAACTCCAAATTCAAATTCAAGGCAGTGTTTCCTATGTGTCATCTAGAGCTTGTTTGGATCTGTTTAGGATGTCTGCGGCTCAGGCAATGTTGGATGATGTGGGCCAGAGACCAAGTTCATCAGGACCTTTTGATCCGCCATTCCATGTCGTTGCGCTGGCCAATACGATCCGCTTTCAAGGATCAGCGGTTATTGACGGTTCTTGGTCATGGGCGCCTGTCGCTGCCATGAAACTCAACCAATTTCAGCCCGGTGATCAAATCATTCAACTGAAGTTTGAAATGCGCATTCAAGATCAATCAGGTGCATACATATAAGCATAAAATCATTATATATAGTGATATATAATTATATATATTATTATATATTATTACATATTATTATATATATTATTATATATTGTTATTTATTATTATTGTTGTATTTTTATTATATTATTATGTTCTATTATATTCTATTATATTTGATTGTATTCTATTATATTATACTATTACATATATATATATATTACAATATGTTATATATATATATATGCGAATATATGATAGATAGCTTGTTTTTTTGGTATTCTATTGTTACCTTTCGGTTTTCAACGATGTCTTCAACACAAATGTCCAACTGGCCATTGCCTGTGCAAGTCGCCTGGCAGTTCCACAAAGGTTATGGACGCCGCGAGGTGAAGCCGCGAGAAGTGCTGCCAGCTTTGCAGGTGGGGCCAGATTATTGTTGATCAGCAAAGGCAACTGAAAGACAAAGATTTTTACCATGAATTACAGAGGATTGTTTGATAGGTGCAATTATAATCATTTATAGCTGATTATGATTGCTGATCTTGAATCAAAATGGCAATGAGATAACACTAGAATACACATGAATACAGTATATATTCCGATATTTATTGTCAGATTCAGTAGGGTGTGTTTGTCCGATACAATTGGGTGCCAACCTTTTTGTCCACCATTGTGACCATTGTCCACCTTTCCAAGACTAATAGAGCTGACTATCGCCCTGCCTCACCCAGTTGGCGGACTGCATGGAAGAAGGTCTTCTACAAGATGCTCGGGAGGCCCTCCGAGAGTGCGGCTGTGATGGCATGGTATGCGGAAGCTTTAAATAACTTCATCAGACTTCAATGGAAGGAAATAGAAGGGTAACTAAAGATGGAAAAAGGAGAAATTGCACATTCAACGCCAGGAAAAGAGACGCCTGTTGAGATCAAGCAGTTGAGATATGTTGGAATAAATACTGGGGTACTGGAGCTTGTCACTAGTTGATGCGTTGGGCATTGATCATGTGACACCTGGCAGGCACACCAATACGTGATTGCCCTATGCTGTATTTTGGCTTGACGCTCGGTGTTTTCTGGAAATGTCTTCAGACCCTTGCCTTGCTGCAAGAGGAGGTTGTTCTATATATTATATCCTTATGAACTGGGCCTGAAGTTCAGTAGCTTGCCCACCATGTTCGCAGAAGCAAGAGTCGTATTGCACACCAACTCTTGTTGTAGAAGATCAAAGAAGATCACATATAATAAAGTTCGTCATATATAGCCTAAACATAGCCTAAACATAGCCTAAACATAGCCTAAACAAATCAAAACGATAGGACCTTGGCCAATGCTGCGCATTTCCGTTGGCCCGAGGTCCTCTTCATTACATGTGCTGGCTCTGCCATTTTCTCCTTGAAGCAACCCTCCATCGTAAGCCCCTGTGTTTCGCGGTGAGGGTGACGTGGCAGTTGCGGCAATTCGCGCCAGATATACGTGACTCTGTATTCTATTCGATACCCAGACATCAGACCTGTTGATGTACTTTACTGGAATACTGTACCTGGCGTGGTTGCCAAATCTTTGATTTATTGATCAGGTGTTGATCGCATCTGATTCAGTGCAGGGACTTTGTTCCTGTGTGTTTGTTGCCATGTTTGTATCTCAGAAATTGAAGCTCAAGAGAGGCATCCCTGTATAGCTTAAGAGACGCGCTCTCAAAGTCATCCCATCGACAGAACCGCTGAGGTACCCAGTCGCACCAATCCTTTGGGTCCATTGACAAGATGAAACGCAGGAAAAAGGACTTGCACTCTGGGACCATGTGGGCCGCAAAACCACTTGCACCACATATATATAATATACGTATACAATATATATATATATATATATGTACCTCCAGGCCGGGTGTGCCGCCCGAAGGTTTATCATCTAACCAACTCTTTAGGGTATAGTATATTTAGGGTTTGTTTTACCACGGTTTTAATAAGATTTTACTTTCAAGGCGTACTTAGGGTTTCATGTTAGATTTAGGGTTTTGTGCTTTGGAAACAAATCTCGTCAGCCAAGTTGCAAGTTGGCCGACATCCCAAAATGCAGTCAAAACGCACTTCCCCGGGCAGCACACCCGTCCTGGCCGTATATTTATATTATATATGATATATATATAATAAATAATGACACATCCGGAGATTCTGAAACTTGTTTGCATCTAGTGTGATATGAAAGGAATTCAAGGGATCCTCGTTGTAAAGACTGGCGCAGAACTTTCTTCAGTCATAGATGTGCCATCTGTTGAAACGGGAATCTGAACCGTGAATTATGGTTTGCAAAGAAATACAATTGAAGGTGGACCAAGCCATGTATTTTTGAATGTCTTGATCGATTTCCATCTTTGAGAACCAAGAGGTCATGGGTTCCTCTTGCCAACCTGCAAGGGTCACGCTCTCCCAACCTGAGCCATTGAAACCCTGTTGATAGGTGTGTATATATATATATAGGGGGCTATACGACCTGATTTATTGATGTTTATTGGTTTGCTGAACACATAATTAATAGAGATACCGATACCGATACCTATTTACGAAGTGTCCCTGTTGGTCTGTTTGATATTCCAATGCTGACCAACTTTCGATGACCTGCACAGCCACAAGGAATGCAACGTCAGACTGGCTCAAGCTCAGCTGTTCTGATCATCAACGAGCTGAAGTGTCTTCTCATTAAGGCTGACGTGCAGTGGCTGTCAGTCTTGAACGCCTCCAATCGCCAGCTGGACGTATTGTAGATATTGAATGATATTGATATACAGGTATTGAAAATTATTCATTGTCGGCCTTGGCACCCAGCCAATGCAAATACTGGCTCGGCAATTCGCAGATTGGCGATACATAGATAATCAATGATAATCATAGATTTATATTGTGTGAATTGTGTGTGTGTGATTGTTCCTAATAAGTCATGATAGCGGATGTCTATGAGTCATGTAGTTCACTGATCCCCAAGATGATAACTGAATACAATCAACAGTGGCTATGCACGAGGCCACATCAAGATGGGACGTTTGCGGCTCAGCGGGGTGCTTCGTACAGGTGTGTTTCAAACTGTGTTTACCATTGGCTGCACACTTACTTGTAGAATTGCAATCCCCTGAGGTATGTACGGCAAGGGAAAGGGTATCGTGACTTGGATGCACCATCTGAACTTACTTTATGTTACTTACTCCTAAATCTCATTCAAAAGCAGTGCGCTGAGCTCTGTCAGGACCTTGTCAAAATATGTTAAGATTATCAAATCCACAGCTCCTTTGCCGCTGAGGCCTCTTCGGCTATCCCTTACAAGCGTACCCCACCGTCCTGGCTCAAGATGAAGTCGGAGGAATGCGCTGTGGTGTGATGGTAGGGTTGCTGCAAAGGACGAGGATGAAAAGGATGAAAGGATATGAAAGGGAAAGATAGGGTGAGGAGCAGAAGGTTCTACTGAATATATCTGAATAATTATACTCATGCAAAGCAAATCTATGCAAGATGCAAGACATAGAAAGCTCTCCCTACAATGTTGGCAATGGCTGAAGCAACATTCATGTCTGGCTTCTGTTGCTTTTGCTTATGTGTTCATTTTCCTACGGAGCCTTGGCACAAAACTCCCCACCACCGTCAATGTTGTTAAAAGTCAGTGTACATGTTGCCGGCTATCTCCAGTCAGTGATACAGAGTCATCACTTGGAGAATCTGCCACTCTCTCATTGGGAAGTTCCAAACCAGTAGCAAATGTCCGCATTTCATCATATTGCCATGATATTAATATCCGATCTCCTCCATTTCTTAGGAACCATTTTAATACTTTAGCTTGGTATAGCTTGGTCCTGTACATTGCACTGTGGACATTAGCAGAGCGGAATCTGCTCCCCGGTTCCTCACTGGGCGATGGATGCAGGGGCTGCCAAAGTTCGGTTCCAAATGTATTCAAATGTATCTAAATGTCAGTACATAGAGGGATCTGATAGGCTAGATGTATGCCGTGTACCAATATCACTCGATATCCATGATAATGATATCATATCTATCAGCTGTGTCTTGATTTAGTCAAGAAGTTTGCATGTTTTTGCATGCGCGGAAGGATGTGGTGGATCACATTTGCAAGCTCGCAAAGAAAGGGTTCTGAGCTCGGTGAATTTCTGGCAGCTTTGCAGCTGGTCGAAGCTGCAAAGCTGGGCAGAACTAGTGTAATGGAAATGCATGTTACAAATACGCGTACTATACATGTTACATCGTGTTACATCGTGTTACATTGTTGCTGATTGTTGAATGGGGATAGACATGGACATCCTGACCCTGACTTTTGATTTACAGCTTACTTACTTTTGTTTGTGTTGCTGGTAGTGGCATGAGGAGAGCCCCGGTCAAGATTAGCCCTGACCATCCCTGACCCTTGTGATCGAGCCTGATAGGGTGCTAGGGTCATAGGGTTGTCCACCCCAGGTTGGCTCCTTCCCAGATTGGCGTCACCTTGAGGCCTAGCTGGGCACGCTTATTTTTTTCAGTGAGGATTGATCAATATTTCCTGGAATTGCCGGGTTGTCCATGGTTGTTCCATACTGATCCGTATCCTTCCTGTCATGGCTCCATCATAACAACTTGACATCCTGACTTCAGGAAGCATTGCTGTACAGTGTAAGGATGGACAGATGTGTTTCGGTAAGCTGAAATGGTCAAGAATCGGTGCTCCCAGCGGACTCTGAATTCCATGTTTGTACGAAAAGTTGTCATGTACAGTCTAATGTAAACACCGGATTAATAAGCCCCCTATAGGCCCTATAGGTCAACAACAAGGTCAACAAGGTCCAGTCAGGGAGTCAAAAAACCAAACCCCCCGAAATAATGTTGCTTTCATTCATCCATAAACGAGACAGCAGACATGAGCCGTGCAGCAAAAAAAAACTGGTTGCATCAGCAGGATGTGGTAAGCATGAGAAACATGCGCCAGCATGAGACGAATCAAAATAGGAATAAGATAGGAAAGGATCACTAAGTAACCCTGGAAATTGTAACCCGAATTAAAAAGTAAAAGGGAGTAATAGCAAATTAGTCCCACCAAAAATTTGGGGATCCCGGATGGGTTGCGCTAACTGGGGGGTTGGAAAATATTATTAGGGGGGAAAACAGCACCTAATTGACTTTAGTATTGCCCCAAAATCTGAGGAGAATGGGTTTCGCTAATTATATAGGGGGCTTTATCAAACCTGACTATACATTATAAATAGGCTTAAATGGCTTAAAGGCTTACCACACTTGCGATCTGCAGCACATGGCAAAATTCATCTCATGAGTGATGTTTGGCGCCAAGGGACAGCTTCGGCGTGCCCCAGGCGATGGAAGCTGAGAGCTGTGGAATGCTGTGGATGTGTTTGCAAAATGAAGTTCCCCAAGAATTTAAATTTTATACACTCTTTAACATAAGATAAATCCGTTTCTAGAATGATCAAGGGAGCACCTTTGGATGGATTTGTGGACTGGGGAACACGTGCGGTCTTCGTCCGCACTGTTGCTGTTGCTCACAAGGCTTACATCCGACACGCTAATTGCATAGCTGAAGTGAAAGGTTGTACGTGTAGCTCCGTGTGCTACCCTCATGGATTTTTGCAATTCATACATGTTCTTACCAACAATGGATCCAATTTTGGCATTTCTTAGATTTTTGGTTTCAAACACATTGCTTCACAGGTGAAGGCAGTGACAGGCAATCACATCCTGCGAATTCTGAAGTCAACCTGGCGCATTTATGGGGTAGCAGGGTGCGCAAGTCACCTCAAGTGAGTCACGTGGTGTCCAAAGAGTGACCAGTCACAGTTGGCAGGAGCACAAAGTAGATGACCACTGTGGAATCTTTGATGTAGACTGGGACAACAGCGGGTTTCGCGATTCCCAAAAATCATGATACTCACCAAGACCGACCGAGGCTGTGCTATTTGTTTTTTGGCTGTTTGGACATCGTTATTCAATACCACTAAAGACGGAGGTGCGGGTTTTTCGGTAGGCCGAAAGATCATCCCCTTATTCGACCGACTGCTTGTCCAGAGCCTGGTATCATGTTTTGTGGCCATAGGTGGTTGTAATTTTCTCCAAATCGAGGATTTCCAGACCTTGCAGGTTGATATAATTATATATTCTTATAATATATATATATAATATATACTGTAACTAATATAATCACATATTATACTGTAATTAACAATCACATATTACATGTGTATATACAGTGTATATATATATATTATATACGACGACATATGACTGCCCCAAATGATGGAAATGATGGAATAGGCTCTCCAGCAACATTACATATACATACTAATTCAGGCTACGACAAGGTGGGTTCCTGTGGAACCGCCAAAATGACAGGACCAACGGTGTTGGACCCACTTTACCCGAGGAGCTGCATAGCAATGCCATAGCAATGCCATAGCAATGCCATAGCAATGCCATAGCAATGCCACTGTTGTTGAATGTTTATATATCCAGATACGACTTGCATGATGCAACAAAAGGGATAGAAGGGTCGATGGTTAAAGGCTCAATTTCAGGGTCCATTACGATGTTCGAGACGTGATCCGGAGAGAGGTCTGCACAGTTGGTTTCGACCAGCGAAACCCGAAACCCGAAACCCGAAACCGACTGGTAAAGTTGGTTTCGAACTGCGAAACCCGAAACCCGAAACCCGAAACCGACTCTGAAGACTTAACTTCCCCAGGACCGATCGAAACCCGAAACCCGAAACCCGAAACCCGAAACCCGAAACCCGAAACCGACTCTGAAGACTTAACTTCCCCAGGACCGATCTTATCTAATCTAGATCTAACCTAATCTAATCTAATCTATCTAATCTGTCTATGTAATCTATCCAATCGAATCTAATCTGATCTAATCTATCTAATCTAATCTATCTAATCTAATCTAATCTAATCTAATCTAATCTAACTATAATCTATTCTATCTAATCTAGTCTAGTCTATCTAATCTAATCCAATCTACCCAATCTAATCTAATCTAATCTAATCTAATCTAATCTACCTAATCTAATCTAATCTAATCTACCTAATGTAATCCAATTCTAATGTAATTTAATCTACCTAATCTAATCTAATCTAATCTGATCTGATCTGATCTGATCTAATCTACCTAATCTAATCTAATCTAATCTACCTAATCCAATCCAATTCTAATCTAATCTAATCTACCTAATCTAATCTATTTCTAATCTAATCTATCTAATCTATCTAATCTAATCTAATCTACCTAATCTAATCTAATCTAATCTAATCTACCTAATCTAATCCAATCCTAATCTAATCTACCTAATCTAATCTATTTCTAATCTTATCTATCTAATCTAATCTAATCTAATCTAATTTAATCTACCTAACCTAATCTAATTCTAATCTAGTTTAACCTATCTAATCTTATCTACTCTACCTAATAGAATCTAATTCTAATCTACTCTACCTAATCTAATCTAATCTACCTCTAACCTAATCTATCTATCTAAGTAATCTAATTCTAATCTAATCTTATCTACCTAATCAAATCAGATGCTAATCTAACCAAAACTAATCTAATCTAATCAATCTAATCTAATCTATCTAATCTAATCTAATCTACCTATTCTATTATAATTCTAATTCCAATCTAATCTACTCTAATCTACCTAATCTAATCGAATCTAACCTAATCTAATATTTCTAATCTAATCTAATCTAATCTAATGATATCATATCATATCATATCATATCATATCTATCCAACTAATCTAATCTAATCTAACCTAAGCTAATCTATCTAATCTGGTCTAATTTAATCTACCTAAACTAATTTAATCTAATCAAATATAATTCTAATCTCATCTCATCTATATAGCCTAACCTAATCTAATCTACCTAACCTACTCTAATTCTAATCTAGTTTAATCTATCTAATCTAATCTAATCTAATCTAATCTAATCTACCTAATCTAATCTAATCTAATCTACCTAATCTAATCTGATCTACTCTACCTAATCTAATCTAATCTAATCTAATCTACCTAATCTAATCCAATTCTAATCTAATCTAATCTACCTAATCTAATCTATTTCTAATCTAATCTAGTTTAATCTGTCTAATTTAATCTAATCTACCTAATCTAATCTAATCTAATCTAATCTACCTAATCTAATCTAATCCACTCAGTGACAGCTACTTACGGATGCTGGCAGGTTTCCCCCAAACCGTTGCCGTTTTTCCTCTCTGACCTTTTCAGGCGCTTGTCACTCACCGCTCTTGTTTTTGACGACTGCATGGAGAACGACACTTGGGTGATGTGAGATCGGCATCGTACTGGTGAATCTAAAGGTGGTTTCGACCTACGAAACCCGAAACCCGAAACGGACAGCTAAAGTTAGCTTCAATCGACGAAACCCGAAACCCGAATCCCGAAACCGACAGCGAAAGTTGGTTTCAGGCGACGAAACCCGAAACCCGAAACCGACAGCAAAAGTGGGTTTCAATCGACGAAACCCGAAACCCGAAACCCGAAACCGGCAGCGAAAGTTGGTTTTGCAAGCGACGAAACCCGAAACCCGAAACCGACAGCGAAAGTGGGTTTCAATCGACGAAACCCGAAACCCGAAACCCGAAACCGACAGCGAATAAGTGGGTTTCAATCGACGAAACCCGAAACCCGAAACCCGAAACCGACAGCGAAAGTTGGTTTCAATCGACGAAACCCGAAACCCGAAACCCGAAACCCGAAACCCGAAACCGACTCGAATCCGACTTTTGGGTGGCTCTCCGGATCGGAACTCCGATGTTCACAGTTTGAAAGCATTGAACTTGGAAGTTCATGAACTAAGTCAACAGCGCACTTTGATTTCCTCATCCTTGCAAGAGTTTGATACCCTTGGACACTGGCTGTTGAGGGTCACTGCAGAAAGGACTTGTACTTCTTGATCAAGAAGGCAGTGTCCGTGCGCAAGCACTTGGACAAGAACCGCAAGGTGGCTTTGAGATGTTTTGAGAAATACTGTACCATACTGTACCCAAACATACCAAAACTCATGGGGCAGTTAAATCGCCGCCTTTTGTAACCGACTTGCACAATATGTTATCGTTTCAAGCTCAGATCGAAGAGTGAGGCCTGATCAACATTTTGATAGTGGATGGTCTTCAGATGGTCCTCAGAGTGTTCTCCAACTGCACACCAAAATCCAAACTCGGTTTGAAGAGGTCATAATTACAGAGTTGCCGCAGACCAGCCACTGCTGAGCAACAAACGGTTGAGAGGTTTTAAGATTTTAAAAGGAAGCAAAGATCTGATTGAATGGATTGGGATCCGTATCAGCCAGTCCCATCAGAAACATCCCATGATTTTATATCTTAATATATGGGAGCCGATCTAAATCTAAAGGTCAATGTAGGGATTCTCCATTACGAAGGCCGCCGGTGCAACAACATGAGACCCTGCGAAAGCTTTTCCTGAGTTCGCGAAAGTAAGTTTTTTTTGGCAAAAGATTTAGCGAAAGTTTATTTTGATGAGGCGGTTTATCATACATTCTCTTGTTTTTCTAGGTGTGAAGTGAGAACCTGCTGAATTGAATTGAAGGATGAATAGAATAGACCCAAGTGCTATATATTTGTAATCAAATGGAGCTGCACAGCAAGCACGATTCACGGGGTGGAATTTGTGGTTGATTTGCAAATGATACTCTGTGGTTTCCTGGTGGGATTATCATAACGTGGCCTTGCACCCACCGTAGGCTGTCTACAGTTGCTGTTTACATGCAGTTTGAATACGTCTCAGCAGCAGCAAAGTGAACAACCATAACCCCGCGGAAGAAAAACGTGGGTTCGAGAAAGATTCGCGAAAGTAAATTTATTTTTCGCGAAGAATGGCCGTTTGCAGATGAAAGAATTTTGACCAAGCGCCATATTTCAATATATATATTTTACTCGCAATATGTTTACCTTCCCAAAGTGGGATCTCGCGGATGGCGCTGCAGGACAAGGATGCCAAGTTCCGACTGATTCTGGTGGAGAGCCGCATTCATCGCCTCGCCAGGCAGGGGGGTTGAGCCAGCATCATTGATGTGAAGACAGCGATGATAACGATGATGGTGACAGGTACTACAAGCGTGTGAAGTCCCTGCCCGCCACCTTTAAGTATCAGTCCTCCACTGCTTCTGCTTTGGTGGCTGCTTGGTTGCATTTGTTGCCGATGTGAACCCAAGTGCCTCAGCAGTTTCTACTGAATGAAGTAGTGTTGTTACTGCGGCCATGTCGTCTGATTTGATTCCGACCTTCCTGGGGATCTGACCTGTGGTGGGAAACTTGCTCGACATGTTGACACTCATGACTCATGGCACCTGCGAGTTTTTTTATCATCTTTTTCCTATGGCCACAGGGCTTGGTATTTGTTCCACCCTTAGGCATAAGCACCTGCGAAAGGAGATCCGCTGAACTGCGTGTTGGCGAAGCTTTCCAACTGAGAAGTTTCAATAGTCAAAGGTGTCAATTGGATTGAAATTGGTACAATGGTACAAGTAGTACGCCCATGCAGATGCATCAAATTGGAAATTATCATCCTGCCGCAGCGGGAGGTTTCCGAGCCAAGAAATATCCCACTGCATTTATAGCAAGACAAGTTGTTTGAATTTGTCCACGAAATGGTGAGTTTGGTCTTTGGGCTCATCAAACTGTGACTGGCGCCTGGCTAACGATTGGGGAACACTGCCGTGAGGAGCTTGATCGAAGTGAGAGAAGACGTCAGCAGAGCCAGTTGCGGATCGAAACAACAAGTTGATACCGGTGCCGCTGTGGTTGCTTCTGCTTCTTATTTTCTTCTGCATTTGTGCCGGGAACATCCGGGAACCATTATCTTTGACAAATGGGACGCAGGAGAAAACTGTGCTATAGGGAAGTTCTCACCTAGCAAACCGACATATAACATCATACAACATTTATTTCTTGGCAATCATCAAGAGTCTATGAAGAGTCACAAAAAATATAAAAACTGAATTCCAGCCATGTTATGTTGTTCGGGCTCCAGTTCCTATGCAGCATGTCAAACTGCGCCACAATCATGGGCAGGTATGCAGTATGTAGTAAGGTACAGTAGTACATATTGATTTTGAGGCGGTGTCCAAAGTGAAAGAGAAGTGGACATCCTTCAAATGGCTAAGGATTTAAGGGAACTAGTATTCATTATACAGTTTATATATATCCAGTTTTTAGTTCTATCAACTTGAAGTCATGAAACTGCGAGTACAGATGCTATCAAATTTGGAGATTCAGGACGGGAAGCTCCCGGGAAGCTTTAAGGCATAGAAAAAATGAAGAACAACAGCATCAGCAATCTGACTTCAAGAAGGCTTTTCCAGTCACCATTTTGTCGACACGGAACAGAAGGTTCGCAAACAGCATCAAACTATAGCAAACTCCTGCATCCATGCGGATTTGCGTTTGAAATATGCTCGGAGTCCCAGCATCATCAGCATCTGCTTTCAGATCTTTCAGTCGCTGGAAGTTTGTTTCTTGCGCTGGGCTAAGTCACCGACTGTATCAATGATACTGTGGCAGCGCAGACTGGCTGTAGGTTCTTTGTCTCCACTATAACACAAAAGTATACAAATGTATACAAATGTAAGATGTTGACCAAACACTTCATTATCAGAGCATGGTCCAGATTTCCCAGGGTGCAGTTCGTTTGGAAACCTTCTGCAATGCCTGTGCACCCATCCCACAACTGCCCTAAGCTGGCAGGGATGGCGTCGATGGAAACTCAGCAGCTGAGCATTTATTCAGATTTGTCTCAGAGCTTCAGGATTGAACGCCAGTAACGCCAAGGAAAACAATATTACACGTATAGATAAAACAATTGGATTCTTTTTTTCCCAAGAATTTCATGGATTCCATGAGAGATGTTCAGATATGTTCAGAAATATCACCTCTGGCAGAAGGTGAATCTATGGCATTTTATGGGCTGAGGGCTGGACGTATTCGCTTCAAGGTAGGTGACTAGAGTTGGAACGTGGAACATGTTGCCGTGCCAGAGCAGTGTTCACTGTTGTCTCCTTGTATGCATCCACACATCCATCCATCCATCAATCCATCGATCCATAATTGGTGTCTATCGTGTATTTGTTTTTTCGTGCTAGCTATCGGCCTGTTTGTATCTATTATATATATATATATTATATATATATGATTTATTATGATTCTATTTGTGTGATTTTTAACGTCAAAAGGGAGCTCTCACCATCACACCAGCTGGCTGCCGGTTCTTGCGCTGAGATGCTGTGTTGCTTGCCATTGGCTACCC
This sequence comes from Cladocopium goreaui, assembly GCA_947184155.2. Classification (NCBI taxonomy): domain Eukaryota; class Dinophyceae; order Suessiales; family Symbiodiniaceae; genus Cladocopium; species Cladocopium goreaui. The sequence continues at coordinate 49,175 of CAMXCT020006541.1, read as the reverse complement.
AATCCATTGAAATCGCGCAGCTTGGCGAATTTCATCTGATCGTAATTAGTTGTGATTGCTTGAACAATCTGAAACCGGGGTGCAAAGAATTTGTTCCAATTGGTGTTGAGATTCTCCGACTACTTTCCTTTTCTATAATGCCTTTGCAGCCACACCGCCCTGAATCTGAGAGCTATCACAGCTACCATGGCTCAGGCCTGCCAATCCTGGCAGCAATGGATCCCTGGGGAAAAGTCTGCCACTTGACAGCATAATTGTGTGTGTGTGTGAGATCCTATGATCTTCTGGGAAAAGGTGGGAAAACTGAGATTGTCAATGTTCTGGTCCATGCCACGTTTCTGTGACTTGGGTGATTGTGTTGGATTGATTATCATTATCACTATTGTTATTATTATTATCATTATCATCATCATCATCGTCGTCTCATCGTCATGGTCATCATCATCATCATCATCACCATCACCATCACCATCATCATCCTCACATTCAGCTGGCCCCCTTGAAAAACATTGGGCAATCAGTTGTTCCAGCAGTCTGCTGACAAGTGGGCAATCATGAATAATCATGGAGATCTCCAGCAACTCTGCATTTTTTTCAAGGTCTTGGTGAAGAAATGTGAAAAGCTCTCAAAAAATACTATGTCTATGTGAGAAGCACTGCAAGAGCGTTGCAGCTGCGAGGAAACACAAAGCACCAAGCCTCTTCGACGAACTGGCAGCCCCTTGCGATGTAGCTATTCTCAGCAAATTTGAGGACTGTTAAGGACCTGGGAAAGGGTCTCCATGCGTCTCCATGGGTCTCCATGCGTCTCCATGGGTATCCGTTTCACTTTGCATATCATCAAGTTGGCGGTTGGTGTTCATCAAGGACTTGGGATTTCGATGGATTTCGAAGTAAACTAGAGTTTTGCCCCTGACATCCTTTGACTGAATCTGTGTGCAGGTCTTAACTTTAGTTTGTTACATCTTGAGATATCTTGAGTCAGTAGTGAATTGGTCAAACGTTACACCTCGATTCAGGTGCTTCCAGTGTCCTCTTCACTGAGAAGAGTGGTTTGCAGCTCAACACCAGAGGAAGCTGGCCATTTGACGGTCACACACTGTTGGGATTCTATTGGAGTAGCTGTTCCTTCAGTTTTGAAATGGAACACCGGCCCGTGGTTTTGTTATTCCTATACAAGTACCGAGGACGATCTATAGTGTATGTATGTAATATATATATATGGGAGCCGTCCAAAAACCCCAGAAAGGTTTTTAGTAAAGGACCTATTCTCGCATTTTTCCCATGGTCTAAAACCTGCATCGCGCAAGTTTCGCGCAAGGGCGGCCCAAGGTACGCGCAAGTACTATTGTTATCATTATTACAAGTACTATTTTTAGTTAACATTTTGATTACTACTACTACTACTACGACGATGACGACGACGACTACTACTACTACCACTACTACCACTACTACCACTACTACTACCACTACTACTACTACTACTACTACTACTACATTACCACTACTATTACTACTACTACTACTAGAACAACAACAACAACTAATACTACTACTACTCCTACAATTACTCCTACTACTACTGATACTACTACTACTACTACTACTAACTACCGTATCTGATTTAGATCTTAAATATTAATATCTCGAGTTGATAAACATAGATAACCAGGGTGGTAAATAGGCAATCCAAAGAAAAAGGAGCAGATAGATAGATAGATAGATAGATAGATAGATAGATAGATAGATAGATAGATAGATAGATAGATAGATAGATAGAGATAAAGCAGCCAACGCGGTCCGGAAGACATGCAGCAGCAGTCCGGAGATGGTGAGCAGGAAGGTGTTTCAGAGTGGTTTCAGACCTCTTTTGGGCTTGTTTTTTGGGTACCCCCAGCTTTGGGAGATGAAAAAAGAAAGAGAAAAGGTAGAGAAAGAGAGAGAGAGAGAGAGACAGAGAGAGGAAGAGGGAAAGAGAGAGAGAGAGAGAGAGAGAGGAAGAGGGAGAGGAAAGAGAGAGAGCGTTGTAAATGGTGAGCAGCGGGGTGTTTCAGAGTGGTTTCAGACCTCTTTTTGTCCGTAGGCTACCTCAGCTTTGGAGAAAAAACAGGAAAGAACGGGAAAAGAAAGAAGAGAAGGAAGAAAGAGACAGAGAGAAAGAAGAAGTCTTGAGACGGTGAGCAGGAAGATGTGTCGAACTGGTTTCAGACCTCTTTTGGGGGCGGTTATGGGGCTACCTAGTTCTTAAGACATCCAAAAGAAGGGGCTCAAAACAGATTGTACTTGAAACACATGCGGTCCGGAAAGACGTGCGACGGTCCGGAAAAGCAAGCACCCAAAACGTACTCTAATCGTAAAGGCATGCAGCGGTCCGGAAAAGCGAGCACCCAAAACGCACGCTAATTGTAGACATTGCGGTCCGGAAAGATGAGCAGCGGTCCGGAAAAGCAAGCACCCAAAACGTACTCTAATTGTAGCCATTGTGGTCCGGAAAGACCTGCAGCGGTCCGGAAAAGCAAGCACCCAAAACGTACTCTAATTGTAGCCATTGTGGTCCGGAAAGACCTGCAGCGGTCCGGAAAAGCAAGCACCCAAAACGCGTACCCTTATTGTAGACATTACGGTCCGGAAAGACGCGCAGCGGTCCGGAAAAGCAAGCACCTAAAACGTACTCTAATTGTAGATATCGCGGTCCGGAAAGACGTGCAACGGTCCGGAACAGCAAGCACCCAAAACGTACTCTAATCGTAGCGATTGCGGTCCGGAAAGACCTGCAGCGGTCCGGAAAAGCAAGCACCTAAAACGTACTCTAATTGTAGATATCGCGGTCCGGAAAGACATGCAGCGGTCCGGAAAAGCAAGCACCCAAAACGTACTCATCTTTCCGGACCGCTGCATGCCTTTCCGGACCGCAATCGCTACGATTAGAGTATGTTTTGGGTGCTTGCTTTTCCGGACCGCTGCAGGTCTTTCCGGACCACAATGGCTACAATTAGAGTACGTTTTGGGTGCTTGCTTTTCCGGACCGCTGCATGTCTTTCGGACCGCAATGTCTACAATACGAGTACGTTTTGGGTGCTTGCTTTTCCGGACCGCTGCACGTCTTTCGGACCGCAATGTCTACAATTAGAGTACGTTTTGGGTGCTTGCTTTTCCGGACCGCTGCACGTCTTTCGGACCGTAATGTCTACAATTAGAGTACGTTTTGGGTGCTTGCTTTTCCGGACCGCTGCAGGTCTTTCCGGACCACAATGGCTACAATTAGATTACGTTTTGGGTGCTTGCTTTTCCGGACCGCTGCAGGTCTTTCCGGACCGCGATATCTATAATTAGAGTACGTTTTGGGTGCTTGCTTTTCCGGACCGCTGCATGTCTTTCCGGGCCGCAATGGCTACAATTAGAATACGTTTTGGGTGCTTGCTTTTCCGGACCGCTGCTCATCTTTCCGGACTGCAATGTCTACAATTAGCGTGCGTTTTGGGTGCTCGCTTTTCCGGACCGCTGCATGCCTTTCCGGACCGCAATCGCTACGATTAGAGTACGTTTTGGGTGCTTGCTTTTCCGGACCGTTGCACGTCTTTCCGGACCGCATGTGTTTCAAGTACAATCTGTTTTGAGCCCCTTCTTTTGGATGTCTTAAGAACTAGGTAGCCCCATAACCGGCCCCAAAAGAGGTCTGAAACCAGTTCGACACATCTTCCTGCTCACCGTCTCAAGACTTCTTCTTTCTCTCTGTCTCTTTCTCCCTTCTCTTCTTTCTTTTCCCGTTTTTTCCTGTTTTTTCTCCAAAGCTGAGGTAGCCTACGGGCAAAAAGAGGTCTGAAACCACTCTGAAACACCCCGCTGCTCACCATTTACAACGCTCTCTCTTTCTCCTCTCCCTCTTCCTCTCTCTGTCTCTCTCTCTCTCTCGCCTACTGTTTGTCTCCATCTTCCATCTTCCTCTCTCCCTCTCTCTCTCTCTATCTCTCTCTCTCTCTCTTTCCCTCTTCCTCTCTCTGTCTCTCTCTCTCTCTTTCTCTACCTTTTCTCTTTCTTTTTTCATCTCCCAAAGCTGGGGGTACCCAAAAAACAAGCCCAAAAGAGGTCTGAAACCACTCTGAAACACCTTCCTGCTCACCATCTCCGGGCTGCTGCTGCATGTCTTCCGGACCGCGTTGGCTGCTTTATCTCTATCTATCTATCTATCTATCTGTCTGCTCTTTAAATGTATTTCCTTGTATGTTGTGTTCAAATCTTTTCTGTCTGTAAATTATTCTTTTCATCAAGGTCAGCTAGACCCCCCGAAGAGGTCTGAAACCACTCTGAAACCGCTCTGAAACCACAGAAGTTCAACACGTACAGAGCTACTTCCCAATACTACTTCCCAGTACTACTGTGTACTACAAAGCTTGCACAAACCATTTCCCAGTACTACTGTAAACTACAAAGCTTGCACAAAGCACTTCCCAATACTATTGTGTACTACAAAGTTTGCACAAACCACTTCCCAGTACTATTGTGTACTACAAAGTTTGCACAAAGCACTTCCCAGTACTACTGTGTACTACAAAGCTTGCACAAGGCACTTCCCAGTACTACTGTGTACTACAAAGCTTGCACAAGGTACTTCCCAGTACTATTGTGTACTACAAAGCTTGCACAAGTACTTCCCAGTACTACTGTGTACTACAAAGCTTGCACAAACCACTTCCCAGTACTACTGTGTACTACAAAGCTTGCACAAAGCACTTCCCAGTACTACTGTGTACTACAAAGCTTGCACAAACTACTTCCCAGTACTACTGTGTACTACAAAGCTCGCACAAACTACTTCCAAGTACTACTGTGTACTACAAAGCTTTCCCAGTACCACTGTGTACTAAAAGCTTGCACAAACTACTTCCCAGTACTACTGTGTACTACAAAGCTTGCACAAACTACTTCCCAGTACTACTTTGTACTACAAAGCTTGCACAAACTACTTCCCAGTACTACTTTGCACTACAAAGCTTGCAAAAAATCCTTCCCAGTACTACTTTGTACTACAAAGCTTGCACAAACCACTTCCCAGTACTACTTTGTACTACAAAGCTTGCACAAACCACTTCCCAGTACTACTGTGTACTACAAAGCTTGCACAAACCACTTCCCAGTACTACTGTGTACTACAAAGCTTGCACACACCACTTCCCAGTACTACTTTGTACTACAAAGCTTGCACAAACCACTTCCCAGTACTACTTTGTACTACAAAGCTTGCACAAACTACTTCCCAGTACTACTTTGCACTACAAAGCTTGCACAAACTACTTCCCAGTACTACTTTGTACTACATGGCTTGCACAAACTACTTCCCAGTACTACTGTGTACTACAAAGCTTGCACAAACTACTTCCCAGTACTACTTTGCACTACAAAGCTTGCACAAACTACTTCCCAATACTACTTTGTACTACAAAGCTTGCACAAACTACTTCCCAGTACTACTGTGTACTACAAAGCTTGCACAAACTACTTCCCAGTACGAAATACTAAGTGAATACTAAATATTTAACATTCAAAAACAAGTACGAGAATAATGATGAAAAACAACTGAAATGATGAAAGTGATCCGGGAGTGTGGTCGCGCAAGAAACGCGCAAGGTTGGCGCAAGCTCGGCCCAAGAGGCCTTTGTGGGAACAGTAATTTAGGACAACCCCCATATATATAGAGAGAGAGAGAGTGGACCCAAGCCTTTATTCCTGAGTTCGTGGTACCCTGGCATGTCGAAGTCAAACAATCCATTCATCCTTCAACACACATGCTCCAGAACCATCCAGAATCACAATGTGCACTCAAAGATCATGGTCGAGTCATCGTGCACTATAAAGGATGTCAAAACAATTCGAAACATTTACTCAGATAAGATTGCTGTATGTGGGGGTAAGTGTGGATGGTTCTCACGCCATTTCACATTCGCAACATCTATTGTAGCATCATGAAGTGGAAGATAGTGGAAGCAACCCGCATGGGGAGAATGATCTGATCTGGCATTTAGATGCATTTTCACGGCATAACTATCATCAACACAAAAAAATCAAACGTGTTCATATCAAATATCCTAAATCTCCTACACTTGTCAATCTTGTCATATCACATTGTGCTTGACAGTATCTTGACAACGGTTCGGTCAGACCAATGGCACCCACAATTTGGAGCGAGGTTGGCATCGGTCAGCCTCCAAAGGAGATCAGGCCTCCTGCAAACTATGGAGCAATGGGCGAAGCTGATATGGTGTTGACCTACAGTGGTCCTGCAGTGCTCTAGTGACCTCAGTCTGCAGCGCAGATAAAGATTAGATCTTTTCATAGCATTTCATGATGGCTTGATGACTTTCAATCATGTTTCAATGCAGGACCTGTTATCCTTCCAAAACGCATGATACAATAATTCTTACAGAAGTTCTTTCAGTTGTCCCCAGTGGCCCGAAACAGAACCGTTTCGCACACAGCTTCCAGGCGAATCGCCTGGTTGATGTCCTTCTTCGTCTTGCTCGACGCCTCCAAAGGTTTGCTAGTGTCTTGGTCTGGGTGCCTGCATCTGCCAGAGTGTGACATTGGGAGCTGGTAGGGATGTGGCCACGCAGGAGCTAGGTGTTTTGTTTTTTTTTTGGGAATCTCACTTTTTGCCTTCAATGATTGCAACATTTCGCTGGTGCTGCTGACTTATAGAAGCTGTAACTTGCTTCTCCGGGTGGGCGGGGCTTTAATTAAATCAATTAAATCATTCAAAACTGCTCTTGCCGCCATATCAAAGAGATATCCACAAGACTCCATACCTCCATACCGTCTGCAGATTAGGGTGAATGAATGTGAATTAGGGAAACTTTCTGAAAGAGATAGGACCCACGTCAAGAATCAAAGAGAACACAGGGGATTTTCCTGGATAGGATTTTAGGCAAGTATTACACAATTTACACAAAAATTACATAAAATACATTAAAATCTAGTTTTAGATTACAGCATATTACAGCGTTATAGTCTTCCCCATCATGTTTTGATGTTTACGTCTGGGACAAGCCTGTGCAACGGACGCATTTTGGGAGGTCTGCTGTTCATAGTTGCGAAGCCCTGGTGCCCCTCGCATTGTGCGCCGGGAGCCCCATGCAGCGAAGGTAACGGAGAACCACACTGCGAACACATCTCCAAAACCATTGGAATCATTGGATTTCTTTCAATTTTATCGAAGGAAGTTTACAAGTCAAACTTATAACTTCCGACTTGTGGACAGATGCAGCAACAGTTGTGAGAGCAGAGAAAGAATCCGAAGAGAAGAAGCCAGAGAAGAGACAGAAGAGAAGAAGTCAGAGAAGAGAAAGAGTCAGTAGAAAGAAGATCAAGGTGCGCGAAAAGGTAGGAAAGTCGCGAAAGGTATGAGGATTGCCCATGACTCCAAGTCACCTGCCGAGACTAAGGGGAAGAACATGCTTTCTGTGATCTTTGGCCTTTGGTTGGGCCTGCTCTTAGAGGGTCGTCGTGGTCTGAGGCACACCGCAGCAGTGTGACCCTATGGTTAAGACATGTTAAGACACTTGGACTAGATGTCCTCCACGGTCTAAATGTTTGACATTTATACTGCCTTGATAGTGTGTAATTCTGATGACAATAGTCATGATGTGCAACATGTTCTATGCAATGCAAAAAACTCTCGCCAGATGCACAAATACAATATAATACAATATAACCGTCAAATGTCAAATCAAAACAAAGAAACCGCATGCCGCATGCATGGTTCTTTTTAAGATCAATTGGGTCCATACCACTTGCGGGACTCTCAGATACTCCCCGCAGACAGTCAGTCTGTCATAAACAACCCTCATCACACTCCGCAGGCGCTGCTTGCAACTGCGGCGAAACGTTTGGATGTTTCCTGTCGGGCACCAAGCTGCGGCAAATGCAGAGGTAAGTCTTGAAGAACTGGAGGCAGGTCGTAAGCCCACTGGGTATGGATAGCAAGAACTTGTCGTCACGTGATATCTAAAACCCAAAACTACGAATCAGTTGTCCTTGGATCTGAATTTGCTCCTATGACACCAAGGACAGGTTAGGAAAGATATGGAAAGATGCAGAAAACACAGAAAGTAAATACGGATGCACATTCATTATATTCATTTCTCTGCAAAAAGCAGCTGAGCCTGCATTCAAGGTTGCTGCGTGTTTTTGTGCCGCGCAGATGGTCAAAGTCTCAGAATTGCACCGAATAATAACAGAGTTTCACCTGCATGAAAGCTTCGATGAGGCGTTCTGATGTGTCTTTTCGGCCTAATTAGGTTTAGGTCTTGTGACAATTTCATGTAATGTCAACAGAATGTCGGAAGGCAAATTTCCTGGTGCACTCATGTTTTGCTGCTTTGATAGGCAATTCATGACCTGTTCAATGCTTTTGAAATCTTTTTAATACATCTTAGACAATCTCGCAGCGAGTCGCAGCGACGACAAGCACTTTCCCAAAGCGCCAAATGCAGCTGCACCAAGGCTATGCTAGAAGCCCTTAGGACCTTCAACGCAGGAAGTTTGAAAATCATGGCTCAGGCAGACAGCAGGGACAGAGGATGGCGCTTTGGTACCCCTTTGTATCCCCTCACTACTAGTAAGTACTTGTACTGAAGCTTCCTCACTATATTTGCAAAATACATCAACATACAACATATTAAATCCGATACGATCGGCAATGCTTCTACCTCCATGGCTTGGAGCAATTCTGTTTTCACGGCATTTTTGCAGTATCGAAGGAGAAGACAATGACCAGCAAATGTTGATAAGTTGATGTTTGTTAAGGTTGACCACGGGATCATGGGAGTAGCGTGCAGTCAACCGCTGAATAACACGTCTATTCGCTGCCAGGTGAATCTTCCCACCACAGCGCTGTTGCATGCTGGCCCAGGAATGATGGACTGCTGTGAAGGTTTTACAAACAGCCCAAAAGTTTTGTGCCATTTTGTGCCTATTGTGGCGTGAAGACATTTAATTACAATTTTTAAGAGTATGGGCTGCTTTGGAGATGTTGCAATATCTAATATCCAGATACTTTTTCGATGATGAGTTCTGGTGGATTCTATGACCAATCACTTGAAGCCACCCAGATGGGCTGGAAAGTGTGGGGAAAAGGCACCAGTGACTAACTTGTCGTAACGCTGCTGGTTGTGGCATGTACGAACCTGGTTTTTGGATGTTTTTGGGCAGTTTGTATGCTTCATTGCAAGTTGGCAAACACTTGAACAGGCGGTGAATTCACCCATTTGTACAAGACAGACCAGATGCAACTTCACAAAGAAGCCAAAAACGATCTGAAGATCTCCCAAAAGTGTGTTACTACAGTCAATCCCTGCTCGTCACATCAAAGCAAGGTCTCATTTGCTTTTGGGCCGAAGATACACTACACAGCAGTGGCTTGTCGGGAGATATGGGTATGGATGTTGTCAATGTGTACCTGATGCTCTCTTGGGTATTCTTAAGTCATTGCAATTTTTGCATTTCCTTGCATTGCTAGGAAAAAATGTTATATTTAATAGACTGCAAAAATAAAAACAATTACATGCATGAGATATGCACGCGCACCTACTATACATCTAAATCGAGTTGTTTATTTGAACTTACGCTCTCAACAAGCACTGCTTCAATATGACTTGAATTATGACTTGTCATTCATAGTCAAGTGGTCTTAGCCGTATCAATTTCCGAAGTGGTTGCAGGCCTGTGCACTTACACCTGAAGTAGCCGCGTAGTCACGTGTTCCAGGTTGCCGAAGACATGTCATGCGCAAATGTGCTGCTTCCCTTCCCAACCCTTTCATCAAAGCGCTTCAGGTGGGCGGCCATCGCTCTAGTTGGAGCAGTGGGGAGCCACTGCTTTCATCGTCACGGATTTTGGCGAGAGGGACCATGTCACGCCTTTTTCCTAAGTCGTGGCCCAGATAGTTTGTGAATGTTTGTGAAGCCTAGCGGAGCTGGTAAAGACTGCAAAGAGAAGAGGGAATTGTGCCGAATTATGCCCAACCACCTTTCAACAGTGATCATTAGCGCTCGATCTCGTAGACACCTGCGACCAACACATCGCTGAATCCTGAACCAGGCTGTCGCTGCCTTCGCGCAAGCAACATCCTTAGATCGCTTAGATGCACTTGGTGTGTTGGTTGCAGACTGGGCTGCTGAACACATCCGTTGAACATAAAGATGAACAAACCATGCACACGTGATTTGGGTAATTACCCTGATTGAATTTAATTGGTCTGCGAAAATGCATGGAAATGCCCAAGGTTCGTCTTCTGTATTTCCGGCCTGGGTCCCTATCACAAGTGCAGATGCTTGGGAAATCTTGGGATTCTGCAAGGATGGCTGCGGGTAAGATTTGTAAACGATGGATTTCTATGGATTTCTGATGATTCCGCTGACCATATCATGACGATCCTGCACCGGCTCCGCCCCACAAGCCACAAACTGATGGTAAAGAAGCTGATTTCCTGGTTGTGTTGCTATCCCAGATGCAAAGATATGCAAAGAATTGCAAAGATATTTGAGTACAAGATGGCAAGGCAAGTATCCAGTTAGAGTGTTAGAGAAGTTCCAATAGTTCCAGGTCTCTAGTATGTGTCTGTATGTCTGATCCTGACCAGTTCCATTTCCGCATCATTTCCGAATCATTTCCCACAGCAGTCCCCGAGGCCGCCATATTGGAGTCAAGGACATTTTCTTCGGCCAAACCTTGGCATTCTGAGCCTCATTTCCAGCACCTTGCACTGGGGATGATGGGAGTATATGGGAGTTAACGAGTGTGACATTGATGACATTGTATGACATTGTACATATTGTACAGTGAAAAATGTACTCACTTTCCTCGCATATGATTCATATGATGCATTTGATGCATAGGTTGAACTCCACTCAAAAATAACCGATCTTTCTTGGGAGACATCCAAATCATTCCATCTTGTTTCAAAGGAATTCTAATATAAGAACACGGCGGACACGGTCCTTTCTTTTCATTTGTCGCCTTAGTTTGGATGATAGTTTGACATCGGGTCCTAGTGGATTTCTACCATACTTGTTGGTAGAAAGGTGAAACATGGTGAAACATGGTGAAACAGAGTTGGATTTCACCCTCAAGTCAGCAGTACCACGAGAATGGCTGAGATCCATTTGCTCCGTCTGAGGTATTTTCCTATCTTGCTCAGCTTCCATCCTGGCCGAGAGGCTGTGGTCAGGAAGTAAATGTCCATGATTTCCAATGAACATCCATGAACTGCAATGGATGGCATTTGTTCAACATCTAACCCCCACATGTGCTGTATATTCCTGGATACACTGTATTCATTCATTTGCCGGGGAGGTTTCTTACGCGTGGTGATCGTGTGCCTTTCTACATCCAGAAGCTGGGCGCTCAGTTTCAATGTCAGTGCAGGCCTCAGTAAGTCTCAAGTGACTCCATGGGGGAAGGCGAACCAAACAAGGTCACGTGCAGATGAGTCGCCAATGGCTCGCCATTAAGATCAGTTCAGCGCATTTCTGAAGGGTGTGTTCAATCATATTTGGTCGAAAAGATGTTTCATCTAGGACTCATAGGACTGCATTCACTGTAGATTGTGTTGATTCTGCGATCTCCTAGCTGAGGACAAACATTATGCTTGGGGAACTGGTGACATCCTTTTTCTTGACTGCCGTGTACTTGGACTTCTTAGCAGACTCACAAGGATGCAGTGCGGTGACAATGGTCTCTGGAATTGCCGGAACGAAAGACTGTGTCTTTTTAGGGGACAGCAGAGTGATATGATACAGAACCTTTCAAATGCCGATCTGCAATTGCCAGTCCCGCTGCAAGCATTTCAACCAACAGTGGTGAACACAGCCGGTTGTGGGTCAATCGATAGGGCTTGGTAGGCATGAATTCCGTTTTCCATCCCACAGTTAGCAGCCACCAGGAGTCACTGAACACTGCAGCTGGGACCAGGCAAGTGTGATTCCTGAAATTCTGTGCGGTATGCATTTTTTTGACAATGTCACATCCATGTTCACATGGGGTGCAAACATAAGATCTCTTGTGTGTGTGTGTTGTTTTCTGCACGTTGATACTTGGCTACACTCCGCCAGACGTCGCCAACTGAAGGAGGGGTATACCTGCCAACGGATTGCCAGTTGTTTTGATGATCTTACTACTGGCAGGTTGCAGACTATCGCAACCTTCTCGTGGTTGTGGCTGCTTAGCAAAAGAAAGAGGTTGATTGGAGATGGCCTACAGCATTATAATGATTGACACAGTTATATATTCTAATGTCCACATCTTCAACGAACAAAAAGGTAGCGGGTAGCAACTCTATTCAAAAAAACATCGCCTGACCATGTTCGCTTAGCCGCCGAAAAAAAAAAAACATTTCTTGCCTTGATCAGGTCTGGGCAGTTCATGGTTGGATGGCTGGGCTGTTGGTCAGACGCACAGCTGTCTCCAACGACTGCAAATGGCACAGAATGGAAGACAATGGAAGATGATGAAGATGTGTGCGAATGCAGGGCGCGAAAGAGAGATAATGGATAGATGTAGAATGATGTGGATACTATCATGGCATTATCATGGCTAGTTTCAGGCGTTTCTTGTCAGCAGAGAACTGGTAAACAGAAAGCTGACGGATCCTGGCATCACAATGCAGCTGAAACCCTGCGTGACCCTGCCCCTTGTTGCAGCAGCGCCTGACTTTGACTTTGTCTTGAGCACTGCTGAGCACTGAGGTGAAGGAGTGCTCTGCTTTCGCGAAGAATGTATGCCACATGCTGTCTGCATCAGTGGGGCACCACAGACATGGTGACGATTAATGACAATGCACTATAAGACTATACTATACTATAATATACTATACTAATCTCTCTATATATATATTATTACATAGTACCTATATTGGAAGTGTCTGGAAGTGTCCTGTGATTCCTTTGTGAATCGCAGCTTTCTTGCTTCGCTGTGCCAATTTGCTTGCACATGAGTTTTGAGAGGCTGGGGATGCAAATCCAGCCATCAAATGTATAACTCAAACAACCACCGCGGGCGAAATACATATCGCATCATATCGCAACATGTTTCCATTGTTTATTGTTCGCTGCCCTTTTCAAAGGTCATGTACTTTTTTCCCATTGTCTTCATTGCTGGTCCCGTGAACAATGGCCCGGTGACTGCATGTGCATTGCTGGCCCGGCACTTAGAAGACTTAGATTGTCGCAGAAGTTGTGAAGGTTTCAATGTGCCGCAGTGAACCACTACCACCAGCAGTCCCAGCACATGTATAGGACATGTTATTTCTTCAGTTGTCCACGAGCGAGTAGAGAGTAGGATGTGGAAGACATTTTGTTGATAGCTGAACAGCAACGAGTAGATGGCCATGAGCCAGGATTCAAAATGATTCACGATTCAAAATGATTCAGGATTGCTGTGCCCATGCAGGTCTTGATTGCCATCCTTGTGTGGGCTTTGGCACCATCACGGCAGCGCGCGGAGGAATCCAGGTGCATGGCCCAAGAGCCTAAGCATATCATGGAAGATACCACAAGCAAAGAAGAACATGCGACAGCAACAAGATCAGCATTGATCCATTTAATCCACACCTCCCTTGCAGTCATTGCAGGTGTATCAACTGGTTACTTGTTTGTTGGTTGCGGATGCAGTTTAAGAGGATCGAAGCGGCACGGTTTGGCCAAAGTACCGGAGCGACCAACCTACAAAAACATACAAAAACAAGATGCCAGTGTTGTCAAATCGTTGATGGTATTTTCCCAGCATCTGACCTGTCCAAAACGTTGCCAGGTTACATCACGGAGTACAGTTCGAGTCTTCATCTCAGTTTCCTCAATGTGCAGGTAATTTTCGACTTCCCGTGTCTTTGCTTGTCCCTAGATATGCCGGAAGGTGTTGACCTGTTGCAGTGAAACCAAGATCAAAGATGCCAAGTTATTGAGTAGTGAGAGAGGACTATGCATGGAGATCCCACGCAATCCCTGCATAGCAACTGTCCGATGTTCCTGGTCGGGAGGCAAAAATCACCTGGTCAGCTACAAAGACCCTTCCTGCGCAAGGCATGAGATTGATAGGGAGGTTGCTGCTGCAAAACGTCGAAAGTGTTGAGGAAGATGTTTAGGATAATTCTGAAGGAAATCAAAGATCGAATCGAATGATTCCAATCGTTCTGTACATATCCACATTAACTCAATGGCACAACGACATAAGGACTGCTGAAGTAACAATCATTAGTGGATGATCATGTTCGGATTGACGCTCGATGGATCATGACGGCTTTGTGATGTGGAATTCCGACCAAACTCAGATACAGTACCTGTGGAGCTGCCAAACCAACCCCTATACACACCATGGATATCCTATATGGGCACCAGGTCCCAAAAGGATTGCATTTTCAAGCAGTGCATCCCGAGGTTCAGTCGATGGAACAGGTGGCTGCTATGAAAGCTGCAATTGAAGGTGGATTGGGAGCTGATGATCAGCTGATGATCAGCTGATGATCAGCTGATGATCAGCTGATGTGGAGATGGAGAAATGGCCATGGCCTGCCTATGGGACTCCGATTCTTTGATTCGCATTGATTCCACGATAAATCATGGATGGTTTGGACAGCATCCGGCGATGGCAATTTTTCTTAGTGCTGTTTGGTTGCATGAACCATCAAGGTTTTCAACCCCTTGCATGTTCTTTTTGGCAGGTGACCATGACCGCTTTCCTCATCTGGAGATTCTGGCTCGACTCTCACTGCTCTGTTGGTTGAGGTTCTGCAATCCCAGGCGTTGAAATTTTGTTGCGCGGTTTATCATGGTGATGGTTTATCAACGGCCTTCAACATGGCATTTTACAGACGAACTGCAACTTGAGACCCCCTTTGATCCCTTTGGCATGCTGCAGCTTTGTGGAAATCAATAAGTTGAGAGTCATTGCACCCAAGACCCAGAGGAGACTGCAACTTGGGTCCATAGGTTTAGGATATGAGCTTCAGCAGCACATAGTATGATTATGTATGATTAAAAAGGACACGCCAACCTCAAAGGAAAGCAACACGGATTCACTTTGTCTATACCGGATGACTCAGGATGACTGCCAAGTCTTAGATTTCCAGGGATTTTCGTTCTGCTGTGGTACTTATATGTGCTTATTGCTTTGCATCTGCTCCGAGGTTTTGAGTTTCATTGCATTGGACGCAACGAAGCCCTTCTTTGTCACATGGGCGCACGCAAACAAGGCAGCGAGAGATTTTGATGACCCGATCCTGGTTGGGCTGGACTCAAATCTGACTGCAACGCCTGCAAGGCAATTCCACTCACACTTGCTTGTACTGTGCAGAAGATGCAGCAAATCATTTGGCATTGCGAAAATGGTGGTTGTGCACAGGCTTTGGTCCAATTCTTCGTGACACGTTATTTGTAATTTCACCCAACTTTGGCGAGCTTTCTTCCACGGGCCAATCAGTTGTGTCCACACGTCAAAACTCGAATGATGGTCAAATTATGTTAAGTTGAAGTCTGGGTCCTTGACTGTCGCGATGTATGGCAAGCGACCGGAAGCCAATCAATCAGCCTGGATTTTCTTTGCATCTAGAACTGCCAAGGCTCCGGAAGAAGCATTTAACAACATCACCCTGGTGTTGGTGCAGAAACTTGGCCTGCAAATGTTCGACATGTTGCATTGCATCCTCAGCAGCAACAAAACCGATTGAACAGATCTGTTTCCTTTTCGGCATCGTCTGACAGCTGATCTGAGGACATCTCTATCAGTGGGAGTAGGCACCTTTGCCGTGCCGCTGGCTGGGACCAGTCCATAGTCCAATGCCAAGGAATTGCTCACGTGTGTGTAAAAGCTTAGCCCAAGAGAAAATGCGAATCTATGACGCACAGGAATGCGACGTTCCAAGCGTCATTGTTCCCATCCTGTTTGCCCTTGGAACGAGCGCTCGAAAGCAAACAGTAATTTAGATAGAAGTTGGTTGAAGAGCCGCCAAAGAATTTGGTGTAATGTTGCGTCACATTAATGTCTAGGACTGTCGAATTAGTTTGCCGTCTCTGATTGTTTCCATGTAGTCATCGCAGTCATCGCAGCGCAGGTCTTCTTGTGGCCATGGCGCCCTCTTGGAACAGAATGAAGGTTGGAACATCCTCGCGGCATCTGTTTTTGTCGGCATTTCATCAGAAACCAATAGAAACCATATGTAATATGAAACAATATGAAAAGATATGTCATAATTGAATTATATATTATAATTACATAATCCATGCGAAATCCTTCCGAATCCTCTTGGAATCGAATGATATCGAATGCCAAAGAATTCCAAGTCGGATCTGCAAGACTGAAAATCAGCTCACTGTTGAGGCGCAACTGCAACTACACTCGGACTGGCGATTGCGCGTGCTGTCCTCAAGATCCTCAAGTGTTTGCATCAACTCGGTGACCCGTCCACTTCTCAAAGATTCTTAAAGGGCGGAACCTCCATGACGGGGATGTAGAGTTTCACTACACATCTGATCAAGTGACCAAAGGCTTGATAGGGAATTGTCACCCAGATGGTCACTGCGGTCACTGTGTCAACGCATCTAAAATAACTTGGCAGTTGCAACTAAGGTTTGGAGATGTTTAGATCCGAAGGCAGTTCAAAGGCCAGATGATGTTACAGGGGCTGCGTAGGAAATTGGGGAAGCAACCTGACCAAGCTAGGGCAATTGTCCGCTCCAGACAATGCAGGCAACGAGCTCTGCGTGTGGATGCCGTTCTAGATCCTTCTAGTGTTCTTGTATATGATCTTGTATGTTCTAGTTCTGATTTGTTGTGCAATTTGAGACAGTGGCAAAATGCAAGACATGTACCGGAATCATACCAGCTGTAGGATTTGTGTTTTTTCTTTTTGCAGTTTGGGGCACGGGATTCAGCTTTGAGACTGTTCCTTATGTCGATTGCTGAGTGGCATGGCATTGCCACTAGATTCAGGCAACTGCCAGTCAGCTTTTGCTTGGTCATGAGCAAGTCCGACACTTGGGAAGCAAAGATCCGAATGACTTGAGAAGGGAAATGTTGGAACCAAAGGAAGCTCCCTTCATGCGAGGCAAGTTCCGAAAGAGGCTGTGACATGGATCGATTTAGGTTGTTGATTTGATTGTATGCATCTTCTTCTGCTTATGCATCAGCACATGCGTCAGCATGTGCATATATATATACCATATATGAGCGAGATGATGCTTCGCTTTTCGGATTCAGATCATTTCAGATCCACATGCCGGGCATGCCGCAATCGTCACATGTCCTCAACGTGGCCACAAGGCTTTGCCTTATCATGGCTCTGGAGAAGCTTGACGCGGGATCTGTTCGGGTGCGAGAACTCTGATTCTGCTCGGGTGATGTTGCTGTGATTGACATTAAATGTTGACACTTGATTGATGGCTTACTGTGTATGTGTGTACAGTATATAGAATGTATATATACATGATATTGGCTTCATTATCACTATAGTTACCAATTGATGGTGAATTTGCAGCCATGGAAATAGCAGATACCAGCAGCAACATTGGGTCTTGCCAGGTGCTTTGCCAGTCCAGTTTGCCAGTGGTTGGCGTTTGCGGAGCAGCCTCCCCAATGCTTCGTTTATTTGTGGAAGCTGGCCTTGATTTTGGTCCGAATTTGAGTGTGAATCCAAGGAGAATTTGAATCCTGCCAGACCCAGACTCTTCAGACTTGCTTTTGCACTTAGGGATGCTCAACACTGTTCAACAATTATCCGAATTGCCAACAATTTTGAAGAAGTTTGAGTTGGTTCAACAGGGTTTAGCTCAGGTAAGCTTAGTTAGCTTACATCAATTCTTAATTTAGATTAGCTCATTTTGCCTTGTGATATTTCTGGATTAAAAAACAGGTGAACCAGGACTGGCAGCGACGCACCAAGGCTTTGCTCTTCAGGCGTCGCTACTCGGCCATGCAGTCGGGGCTCCTGGAGCAGCATGTGGAAATTCGATGAAATTCGGCTGACTCAATGGTTTCTGACATTGAAATCATGAAATCCATATCAAAATCCATATTAAGATCCATATTAAACATGATTAAACATGATTCATGTTCGAAGATCTTGGGGTTCACCGTTTTAAGACCCTATAATTATGGAAGATCAAGCTGAAATGGACAATGATGAAGAGTCCTGAGCTACGGCCACAGGGTGTCTTTAGGCTGCAATCTCCTTTTAAAAAATCCTTTCGACCAAATTGTTGTCTCCTTTTGTCTCCAAATGTTCAGGGTCTTGGGGTTGCCAGATGATGTCGGTTCCATGTTTGTCCATGTTTGTCCCATTTTTTTCACCGTTGAGGTGGTGTTCCCTGGCTGGTGTCACAGTAGCGCTCGGTTGCTTTTACTACGTCAAGCACCAGGCTGGGCCATCTACACTGAATCATTTGCTGATGGCTTCCGATGGATAGTTTGTATGGAAGGACATGATCACCAGTATTGAGTTATATTAGATTTTATAGACATGTTCACGTCTTTTCTCTATGTATACAATCCATTGCAACACCGTAGCAAAATGTTGCAAAGTAATATCTAGCTATTACCTCCATAGTCCTTTGACGTCATGAATGCTTCACGGCCGGAGGTTTGGAATTTCCAGACTCCGTATGCACATTAGCATTAAGATGCAGTAAGCCTATTGAATCAAGATCTAGAATGGAAAGAAAATTCGAATTACTGTATAACTATGTATGACTTATAGAATGATTAAGAACGATTACTCGATGAAATTGAGTTGCTGCATTTCCTTTGCATTTCCTTTGCATTCCGTACAAATTCTTTCTGACTCGTGATTGCACACAGTGAAGCCGCCCCATCTGAGGTGGTTCAGCGTGCGAGATTGTCTTCTCACACTGAGGTGCGACTTATTGCGACTTGCTGTTTCTGCAGATGCCTGTGTTTGTACTAAGAAAGCATGGATATCACTTGATCTCATTACCATGAACCCCGATGACAGCGGAAAACTGTGTTGGTCGCTTAGCTTCAACCACATTGATATTAAATTCTACTGTGCTGATGCTGCTGCTCAATGCCCAAGGCCAATTCATTTTTCTGTGAGCCAGTGATTTCATGGTATGTTGAAAGCTATAGAAAGATACAACAAGTTGCTCATGCTTCGAGGTGTCGGCCCATCACAGTCAGAGGCGACGATTCCAAATCGGTTGGTCAAAGTGTCGGCCGGTTGGCCGGTTTGCCGGTTGGCCGATGATGCATGGTATGGCATGCAGGGACTCATGTTCGATATTCACAATTTAGCATGGACGCTCAAATGTTGGACTTCTGGTTCATTTTTTCCAAAGATGTGGAGCAGCCAAGAGGCAGAAGTTCCACTTGCAAAAGCATTCTTTCAGTATCTCCGAGCATGATGTGATTCCATGTGTTTCGCCCTTTGCTATATTGTAGCATAAAAGTACCATATTGTGGCCACTAATTGCATCTGGGCACTTGGGGGTGCATCCCAGTTGGCAACTGGGTAAGAACCAATAGTCTATAGGTTATATCTGGTTATATTATGTTATATTATGTTATATTAACCATGTTATATTAACCATGTTATATTAACAATGTTATACCTCAGTGATATGATAGTATATACTATAGGTATCTATAGGTTATATATGATATCTATAAGGTTATATATGATATATAGATTATATAGATATATGTATATAATATATATCTGGTTGGTGGTTTGGAACATTTTTTATTTTCCATGATATATGGGATAATCCTTCCCATTGACCAATATTTTTCAAGATGGTTAAAACCACCAACCATATATATATATATATTATACCATATTATGGTTATATTGTGCTTATGGATAGCATCGGATACGTCCGGCCATGTCAGGCCAGAGATGCATTTGGACTTTGACACCGCTGCAGGAAGCTTGCTCACCTTGGCGTCCATCGGTTGGGTGTCCCGAAAGTCGAAAGTCTCTGCGAATTCTCATGGTAGAAAATGGTTTTCTGTTTTGGAGTAGATTCAACGGATTGGACTAGAGAGGATGATATATATGGAATAGTATAGTAATAATTGTAATTATATACAGTACATAGATTCATGTAGAATGAGCAGATGTTTTGTTGCAAAGCTGTCAACTGCGTATGAGTACAAAGAAGTAAACAGTAACAGCTTGTCAATCGTGCGGCAGTTGGCATGTTTGGAGGACGCAACTTTTGGAATTGATATCCTGGTTTGTAATAAGTCCAGAAGATGCTTCAAAATCTGGTCTCATATATATATATATACATATGATGATTATAATATATATATATATACATAATTATATGTGGCTCCCCGGGTAAGAGTCCACAAGGGTAGGGAAACCGGTACCAACCAATTTCTTGGATTAGGGGTCCTACCCCAAAAAAGGAAATCCCCTTACAGGGCTCTTCACCGTGACCCCCTGGGTCCAATATGAACTTGTTACACTTCTCGATACCTGGCTGCCCACAGCAGCAGCGTCCTCGCTTTTGCACCTCCGTGCCTTGAGCCATGCGCAGTGGCGATGGCGAAGTCTGTGATTTCCCCAGGCAGCCTGCAGTTGGCGTATGGTTCGTACATCCAAGGTTATTCAATTCACACTGGTCTATTTTTCTTTTGGATGTACTTTCGGATCCTCATCTTCCAGTGCTGCAGTTGGCAAGGATACCCACTTGGCCGCGATCTTGCGGTGTGAGTTGTTCTGCAACGTTTGGCTCTCATCAAAGATTCGAAATCTTCCCAGCCGTAGCACTGACCTCAAAAAGGAGGATTCCATCGGTTTCGTCAGACAGTCAGCCAGCATTATTGCTGTTGAAATCCAACGGCATTGCGAATGCCCTTCTGCCTGCTGCTTTATAAGCATTACCTCCACAGTAGTTCTCCACTCCTCACAGTTGGGTACTGCCAGTTTAGTGACAAGGTCATATAAACTTTTGCAGTCTGTAATGAGTAGAGCTTTGGGACATGCTTGAAGGGAACTTTCGGGATATTGCCACTTGAAGGTTGGGCTCAGGATATAACCCCATAAGCACCTGAGCCAAGTTAATTTGTCAAGAGAAGAGCTCATTGCATATGCCTCAGCACTAAGCGTTGATCTCACCACTCTACCTATTTGTTTACTGTTCCAGGACATTGGACTGATCTCGGATGTTTTGTTCGCAGCAAGTTCGGGCGTGCATGCAACGATGAATAACCCTTGTTGGGCCTTTAACTGAGAAGCGCTAGCAAAACTTGCATCACCGAAACTTGCAAAGGTGATCCGTTCTAATGGCAAAGGTCTCACCATTATGGACGTGTCTGCAGTCTGCTGGGCTTCAATCAGCACTCTGTTGGCATCCAAGAGGGTTGACACTGTCGCCTTGCAAATGTTCTTTTGGATGAAGGCTACCTTTGCTGCTATGTCGGGCCGACTATGTACAGCTGCATACTGTAAACTTCCACACAAACCCCTCAAGTCTTGAACTTCTTGTGCATTGGCCATCTCATTTTTATTGGCTCTCCTATTTTTGGGTACTTGTATCTGTTCGATCTTATTGATATATGGTTCTTGGCTGATTTTGATGGAATTGTCAGGCAGCTGTTCAATCTCTAGACCCGTGAGCCGAAACTTCCTAAACTCCCTCTGTCCGAATGGAAGCACTTTCTGCAATTCTTTCAAGGCATTTTCATAGTGGTGATTACCCCCTCCTATGCCATCATCAACATGAGTTCCTAAGATCCCATCCAGAACTTCCGGATTGGTTTTGTTTCGCAACAAAAACAGGCAATTATCAAGTGGATGGGCTTCAAACCCTACTTTTTCAAGTTGACGTCTAAACTCCTTATAAAAGAGCAGTGGTGCGTCAACCCTGCCATAAGCGTTCCCCTCCAGCAACAGGACTTCGTCACTTGTCATTTTCAAAAGTTTCTGGAGTTCCGGAACGGGTTCCATGGCTAATTGCCTTCCGTCGGATTTCCCACGGAGAAAGGCCGTGGTGATGTCGAAGTTCTGAACTACCCAACCCATCGATGAAATCATCTGCAAACACAGCATTCGAGCATCTCTAGACAAAGTCGGGGATTCAGTGCTTACCTGATCAAGTTCGGGATCTTGGTAGCCCCGTACAACAAGTCTGGCTTTTGCCTTTTGACCCTTGGGCATGGATGGGTCGGGCTTCCACGTTAAAATCCATCGACTGGTCATGATGCGGTTGGGGGAAATTTTAGATCTCATGATTTTCCTGACGGCACTGGTTTCTAACCAACAGTTTAGTTCTTTGGTCTTGGCTTTGTCAAAGAGATCTTTCTCGGATGCATTCAAGGTGGCATATCGGACTTCGGAACGTGCACGTCTGGCTGCAGTGGCTAAAAATGAGGTGTTCATTTTGGGATCTTTCATGAACCTTTGGACATGCTGCTTGGGGACCTCGAATTCATACTCACAGTATGGTCGCGGGTCCTCTTGAGCATCATCCCACAGCGTATCTTCGTCGCTTGGAATGGCAGGTCCGGGAACGTTTGACTCTGAAAAGAAGGCATTATAGACGATATTGCTGTCTTCAATGCTCTCATTCCCACCTAGGTTCTCCCCAAAGTTACTCCCCGTAACACTATTTTCCCCATTAGGCTCTGGTGCAAAGCTACTTGGTGACACATCACTGTTCTCGCTCCATTCATGGTCAACACTTTC
The DNA here is from genome assembly GCA_947184155.2 of Cladocopium goreaui. Classification (NCBI taxonomy): domain Eukaryota; class Dinophyceae; order Suessiales; family Symbiodiniaceae; genus Cladocopium; species Cladocopium goreaui. The sequence continues at coordinate 26,479 of CAMXCT020006541.1, read as the reverse complement.
TGGGATGGCCACTTCTTCAGGACGTAGTTCTCGAGCTTCAGACACAGGTTCATGTGAGGCTCTTCTAGAGGGTTCTTCTTCCGGTTGAATTCCCTGAGGGGGATCATCTTCAGTGGGTGCTTCAACTGTGACTTCACTTAAGTCTGAGAATTGGAACATTCCACTTCTTTCATGGAGTCTCCTTTGCAAATTCTCAGCCAACTTTTGGGCATGTTGGGCATCTATTTGTTGGTTGAAAGACGCATGTCGCTCAAACTCCCTGAGGCTGACAGGACGGAGGTTGTCTCTTGCACATCTCAACAGCCGGTTTAGGTGGGTTATCCAAACAATAGTCTTTGATTCAACCAAAACGATCTGAGCCGGGCCACACCATTTACCCTTTTCTATCATGTTGGCTGATTTGCGTTTATCCCAGAACATACAGGGTTGCCCACATTTCCACTCATTGATTTCCCCTCTGGGCTTTCTTAGGGTGGCCCTGCGGATTGCTTGACTGTTGTCACTGTCAATGAAGGCTTTTCTGGCCAACACTCTGAGCTCAAGTGATGCACGAAACTTCTCTGCCTCAGGCCCTTCATTGAAGGCTGCATGCATATGTGCCGGAGTGTTTTCATCACTTGTCAGTGACGCCGGAAGCTTTGTCGCTTTTCCCAATACTGCTTGTTCAGGACTGTAACCGCAGGTTGTAGAGAGACTATTCTTGGCTCGAAAAACTTGGAACAAGGCTCTTTCGAATTCTCCTTCATTGTTTATTGGCTGGGCTTGATCTATTCTGGACAGCATTTCTTTCACAATTGCTCCATGTCTTTCGATTCTGCCTCTCTGCCATGGCCCTGCAGTGAGTATTGGTGTGATGTTCCCTTGTTGGAGGAATTCCTTCCATGGTTCAGCAACAAATTCACCTCCGCAATCCATGACTAATTCACTCGGCATTCCCGCCCAGCTGCTCCAGCATTCTTCAAACACTTTTTGGGCTTGGATTCCATCACGGACCGTGCGTCTCCCCAAATGAAATTGGGTGGCTTCATCAATCAAGTGAACAACATACCCTTGATATCCAGTGGTGCTCTTCCAGTCAAAACCATCAATGTAAATTCGGTGGTTGAAATCTCTGGCTTCTTTAAGGGCTCCGGCTGGGTTCAAACTTGGTGGTCGCCTTTCAACGCATGATGGACATAGGTAATCCAAGGCACCATGGACCAGTAGCTCTTCGGCTCCAAGTTCTGCTAAATGTTTGGACAAACGCTCTGAGGTCGGGTGACCAAGATTATGATGCAATTTTCTGATATATGCCTTTCTGGGTTCTGACAGCTTGAGGAATCTTGGACCAGACACCGACACTGCAGCTGACGTCCATGAATTGGCGGGCATGACATGTGAAAAGTCGGGCGCCGAGACTTCAGGATTCTCAGCATGAGGCTCTTCGCTGACTCTGCTGGTGGAGTCACTCTTTGGGACTTGCAGGTCAAGTGTCCCCGACATGGTTCCAGGGTCTTCCACTGCTACTTTTCCTACACCTGGGACCTCTGTGGCTTCTCCTTGTCTACCAAAGACACATACCATGACATGAGACGGCATAGATGCTCTCCTTTTCTGATGACTGTTGGGCATGGACTGGAGGTCTTCAATTCCAAGGTCAAACACTTCATATGACAGTCGGCTCAAGATTACCGTTCTTCTGTGAGGCAAATTATCTGGGTGGACCATGTATTTCTCTCGGCCTTTGCATGCCATGACTGATTGGACCTGCATTCCTGGGCAAAGACTTTGGAGAACCTGAACTTCCGCATTATGAGGACCATCCCATTTGGTTACCCCCGATTTAGGTAATTCCTTCCGATATTTATCCATTATCCCTTTCCATCTTATGTCATCGATTTTCTTTGGTGGTTCTTCTTCATGAGTTCTTTTCCGGCTTGACCTCTTTGTCGTTTCACCTTCGTCGACTCTGGAACGTTTTGTCTTGCCCTCCAGCGAACTTCCGGAATCTTCCAGTTTCCGGACGGGAAAACATTCTTGCTGAACGACCATTGTCGGAACGGTTACATGTTCATGCACTGGTCGCATGATCACCTCGGCAATCTTCCTTGCAAGAACTCTGGGATAGAAGGCTGAAAAACGGGACACCTGTACAAGTTTTCCATTTACATGGCATGTTCCAGCAACATGGGCATGAGCATGATCTTTTTGACACAGTCGGTTATCCAGGCTTCTAAACATTTCCTCGGAGGAGGTTTGAACACGGGTGCTCTTTTGCATTGGTTCTTGCAAAGACGGATGCCTCAAACCGAACTGGCACTGGTCGAAGAAGGCTGGCTTGGTGCGGCCATATATCTCTTGCATTTCTTCCTGTTGCCACATTCCGGAAGGTTTGGGATTTTCCAGGTGAAAATGGTCACCACGATCCAATTGTATCTTGCAAATTAGATCACACATATGAAGCTGGTCTTTGGAGGCAGCTTGATTCTCACGGATGCGGCTGTAGGATTCCATGCTTTTGGTCTGGTTCAGTCGATTCCAAGGGCTCCACGGGCCACACTCTGGAGCAAGCCATATGTGTCGTGGCTTCCACAAAAAGATCTTTCGGAACAACTTGATCTGTCCTTGCGTGGTACTCAAGTCCCCATCTTCAAAGGTAAATCTTTTGGCTACCCCACCCCTCTTATTGACTTCCTCTGTTAATCGGCTACTGTTGCTGGCATAGACTTCAAGGAGATCTATGGGTTTGTGACTATGAATTGGCATGTGGTGTCGACATTGATTCATCATGTGCAATTCATAGGCATTCTCCAAGAGCATCGGCTGGCCTGGATTCACTGATCTTACTGCCGGCCTCTCAGTGCATGCTTCTCCATGTCGCTTCGGGCTTGGCAGTAGGTGATGAAGTCTTGCATGGCCGGAGTCGCGTTCTTGGCTCGTGCACTGATCCAGTCGACATAGCTTTGATGTTCTTCGTACACTTCGGTGAATCGTCTCCCACTGTGGGTTTTCCCCCAAGACACTCTCTTGTTGCCCCAAGACTCCAAGGCCTGAGCAGTCAGCGCGAGTTGACTTTCTCGGTTGTTCTCTGGAATCAGGTTCTGGTTCATGTGGCTCATGGTTGAGGCTCCCTGGGATCTCGGCTGGCTCTTCTTGGGTGGGGTCCTCGTTGCAGCTCTGATTTCCTCTTCCTCCTCCAGCTCCCATGAATGGTCCGATAGGACTCCAACTTCTGAAGGACTGGGTCCAACGCGACTTGAAGACCTCTTCGGGGATCTGGTTTCTTTGAGGATCTGAGAGAGTTCCTCGATCCGATCCTTCTGAGCATTCACATTGGCCAGGAGAGATTGGAGTGAGGTCGCGTGCTGCACTGTGATCTCCTGGTCTGGGGCTTTCACCTCGATTTGGTTCATCAAGATGATCAGGAGCATTCTGAGGGATTCCATCACCGCTTCGGCCGTCGATTTGATCAGCTTCATGGCATCTCTCTGAGTCAGCATTCTGCACAGACTCACTTGGGACAAGACCCGGCGGGGGCAGGACGTTGGACACTCGAACGGCTGCTGTCTCTTTGACTGTCATGGCATTTTCCGTGGCACCTAGACACAGCTCTGACATCTTGAAAACATATAGTCCGTTCTCACTTTCTCTCAAGTTCAACCATCTTTGGATTTTTGACAGATAACACTGGTTCGTGGATAAATCTATCATGGCTCCTAGTGCTTTCATGGCTTGAATGGATATGAGAAAAGGTGTTGCCCGAGGAACAATTTCGACCACCATCCAGATTCTGCTACGGCCGGCAATGATTGGGATTCTAACTTGTTTGAAACTGTAGGTTATCTGATTATTCCCAAATCTGAATCCTACTTTGCTGGGGTGTTCTGGTACTCTGGATTGCACTTCTCTCGGCAAACTTTTCAGCACACCCGGCCACAAGTCAGCTCCTATGACACTCCGGCTGGCTCCGGTGTCCAGTATTGCTAAGCCATCTTCTGCAATGGCTCCCAAGCTCGGTCGGCTATGGAAGCACTCGGATGCTTCATGTTCAGGCACTGGCTGCTTCGTCCTGGGATTCAAACGGCTTTGAAAAAAATGTTTGACCTGGGGAACTAGATGATGCAGGCTGAAGGCAACTTCATGGGGAATTCCGCTTTCACATTCCGGGTGTTCACTGTGGCTCTTGGTGGCTGGCTGCTCACGGATGCATTTGTTCACACAGCATCGGATGCTGTGACATGTTTTGGACATGAATTTGATTATACCCCATTTATTATCCTTAGCCCCATTACCCCTTTTATTATTTCCCATGGCTGACATCTTCCCGGCCTCTTCTGTTTCCTCGAAAATCACATGGGCTGGTTCTTCATCATCACGGGCATAGGCTCGAAAGCTCTGGTGAGTCACATAGTTTGCTTGGTCAGTCGCGGCAGGAGGCTTGTTCGGGCACTCTGCTTTCCAGTGACCTTTTTCTCCGCATGCTCGACAAAATGTCCTTGAGATGCGCTGCAACAGGCTTCCTTTGCCTGACCCTTTTCGGAACTGCGAAAACTTCCCAACACCCTTTGATTTTCCCTTTCCAGTGGCAGGCCAGAATCCTCGTGATCGCTTTCTCTCCAGGATCTTTGTTCGCGCCTCTTGGTAACTCAGCAAAGCGTTGTGGAGGTCTGGGACTTCTTGAAACATCTCTTCTAGGTCACGTTCAAAACTCATCACGTTCAAGGCGTCTGAGTCGCCCTGAGAGGCTAGGTGGTCCACAAACTCCTGGTCAAGCTCTTCTTCTTCGTGGCTGTTGTACTGGCTCACATTTCCAGCTGAAAAGGCTTCTTGTTCATTGTTCACCATGTTCTGCTCCGGTTCCACATAGTTGGTCGGATAGACCTTCCTTTTGATTTCACCTGATGACAAAATTGATGTTGCCAGGGTTCTCATAGCTTGTTCGATCTTCTTCGTGTCCATGTCTCCATTGGTCATTGTCAGGACACGTTTCTTGTCCTCGGGACTCAATGAACTCTGTCGGAGGAGTAGGAAGGCATGGAACTCCTTGATGCTCTTTGCGCCCAGCTCGTCCATGGCAACCTGCAAGCGGTTCACGAAGCTCATGCTGGACTCATCGCTCTTTTGAACTGTCTTGTAGACAGCTTTCTCGAATTGTTCATACGTCTTCATCTCGGTGGACTCTTCCCAAGTTGGCAGCGCCGCCAACAAGTTCTTGACACCGTTGTCAGGATCAACCAACTGAGCAGAGTCGAGGTTCTTAACTTGTCCCCAAGCCGTTCCCCGACACAGCATGGCCAGCCGTGGAGCTAGCATTGGTCGATCTTTCTTTGGGCAGATTGTATCTATGAACTTCACCTTCTCTATGTACTCTTTGACATTGTCCACTGCAGGGTCAAACGTCGGCAGCAAGGTCCAGATGTGAGAACCTTTGTCCTCAGAGATCTCTGCAGTGGACGACATGGCAGGCGCCCCGGGCTTACCACGAAGTCACGTGGGCCCTCCGGGCTCCGCTACCAATGTGGCTCCCCGGGTAAGAGTCCACAAGGGTAGGGAAACCGGTACCAACCAATTTCTTGGATTAGGGGTCCTACCCCAAAAAAGGAAATCCCCTTACAGGGCTCTTCACCGTGACCCCCTGGGTCCAATATGAACTTGTTACACTTCTCGATACCTGGCTGCCCACAGCAGCAGCGTCCTCGCTTTTGCACCTCCGTGCCTTGAGCCATGCGCAGTGGCGATGGCGAAGTCTGTGATTTCCCCAGGCAGCCTGCAGTTGGCGTATGGTTCGTACATCCAAGGTTATTCAATTCACAATTATATGTGTATATATATATATATATATATATCGCACACTGGTGAATTGCTAGTTTGCAGGTCCCACCAACACATGCATCACTTGTTCCGAGCGATGCAGAGCTATGCAGAGCTCAGCCCAGTTGCTTCGACCTGAGGTTTCAATTGCTTGGGTGTTGCGACCTAAGATTTGCAGCTGTTTGAAAGAGGTTTGCTTGCAATGAGCATCCATCCAAGCTGTTGGTGCAGCATTGCTGCAGTTCTTGAACAGGTTGAAGGTTGAGGGATGATGTTGAAGTCTAATTAGTACAGCTAAGACTTTAAGAAAACTCGACTTTGGATAGGTTGATTTTGGTTTTTCACGCTTGTCTCATATACTGTCTTCAGAGAACGCTAAGAGAAATGCTAAAGAGAGACGAAAAGTATGAAAGGTGCTCATCTGTCGTCAGCGGTGGAAAGGGCGTGGGCTCAGGCTCTTTTGGTAGAGAAATTCCTTAAGAAGAGGCACACTTCCGGGTTACAAGATCGACAACTGCTTGTCATGGCAAGAGAGAATGCAATACGAAGATTCAGCCTGTTTATTCAATTGCCAACCTTTGTTCCAATCCCCCCTCAGCTAGTTGAATTGAAAGCATGCATTGTGGAACTTCATCTCTACTGAGGGTTCGCCTGCTATGGCTTTGCTTCTCTTGTTTAAAACCTCTGAACTTTCCGCAGAAGTGGCCTCTTGTACGAGCAAAAGACACAGCTGGTCTGCGGTGAGGTGCGTTGGAGCAGGAGGGAGCTCACAATTGCAACTTGATGTCCTCAGGGAACCAAAGGAATGAAGTTGTTTAAAGTTCCTATCACTATCCTGCAGATGAGGTCTCACGAGCCTTGTGTGGTTATTGATTATCTATTGAATCTGTCCGAACATTGCTATACATGTCACACAAGTTTGGAGAGGCATATGGGGAGGTGGACGCCTACTTAGTCCACGAAACCAATTTTTCTGTGAACCCAGCAGTCGCCTTTGCCAGGTTTTTTTTAACGTCGTCCTGCTAGTCACAATGCCATTCCTCTTCTCCGTTTGGGACCAAGTCGCTCTCACAGACCTGTATTTAACGGCTCAAAAATTGTCATGGTTTGTCTCTGTATTTGACATGTGCTCATGTTCAAGATGTTCCATTTAAAGATATTTAAAGCACCTTCCCTTGCTTTTCTGTCTACCGTGTTTGTGCTGGTATTTCTACTAGATAGGCAGGTCGACAGATCGACAAATAGACAGATGCAGCATATTTGCATCAGATGCCCGACCTGTGTTTTCTCTACAATATGTACATGACAATATACAGGCAGGATGTGCTTTCTTTACATGCCATACCTGCCACAACATGCAGCCAACAAACCTGCATTCAGCAGACTGGGCCTAGCGTCCGAAGATATTCTTTGCTGGGTGTTTGTTTGCTTTGAACCTTTTTCAAGTCCGTGGCTGAAGTAGGTCCTTGCCATGTAATTATTTGATAACAGCTTGACAGTCCGACCGGAGTATGATTGTGCGGCCCCGTCGCATTTGAATGCAAGAAGTATTGTGTCAAACAAAAGCTGCTTTTGTGACTTCATTGACTATAAGACATAAACAGCAGACAATAGTAGAGTCCATCAGTTGCTGCCCCATATGTGGTAAATTGTCGTCTCAAGATTGGCAGACAATGCAATACAATATATTCAATATATGTGTATGGATCCATGATGATCCATGCTTTGGTGCATGCTATTGCTTCCCGCCAACCCCAAGTGAAAGGAAAGGTCACCATGACATCTTGAGATGGTGATGGAATCCTGGGCTGGCTCAGCAAATCTCAGCAGCAGGACTTGGTTTCGTGCCTTGGAGTGACCTCTTTGTCATGAAGACCTCCTGCGAATAGTTGAAATTTGGACACTCCGTGACTGTCACTCCTGGGGGGTTATTTGGGTTGTGTGTGTGTGTATGTGTGTGTGTGTGTCACACACGGAGGGGTCATGAAAGTCCGAACAAACATGGAGCACGACAAACAGGACCTACTTCTGCTGCGAAACCTCCGCACTGCTACCTTGAACACCACATTTCCTCACTGCAAACCCATGCTTGTACTAACAGACACATCAGATTAAATTTCGCTGTTATAGAATACTTTTCCATCCCTTTATCTTTCAAGGACGGTTGCGCTCCCGCTGGTTCCTTTCGAGCCTCTCGAAAATGTCTCTGAAAAACCATCGAGCCAAGTGGCCACACTTAGGACCCAGAGAAACGGGCGTTCAACTCCGTTTGGCACCGGGGATTTTTTACTGGCTGGGTTGGGAGCTCAGCTGGACGGCTTCATGGCTGGTTTTTTCCTAAGAGAATGATAGTTTCAATGCATTGATTTGCTACTACTAGAAAGGATTTCCTTCTCTGATGCAATTTTTATATTTTGGTTTTGCAAACCTTGAACTTTCATGACGTGATATCGTAGAAATTGTGACACAACCAGACAACACTGCCGCGCTTTGATGCATTTTGATACATGATCCCAGGATATGAGAGTTCTCATTTGCGCGTTGGTTTGGATTCCCTCAGGCCCAAGTTCCGGCTGGGTGTGCAGTCATATTTGATCATATTTGATCGAAGATATTATGCATGTACGACATTACATGTACCATCATGTACCATCATGTACCATCATGTACCATCATGTACCATCATGTACCATCATGTACCAGTAATATCATAACAGTAATTTGACATTATGTAATTGCAATGCATCATGAGTTTCGACAGAGTTTGGTCCAGTCGGGTGAAGTTTGTTGATCATCAGCAGGAAGTGATTCGAAAGGGGCATTAATGAGGAAAGCATCCACTCGAACGTAGCGTCCTGTTACACTTGCATTGACAGACAAACTTGGTATCCCTGGTTAAAGACGTGTCAAAATGTGTCATACAATGGTGTGCAGATTCAGATTGTATGTTGAATGTGTTCACTGTGCACTCTGCTGTTCATCAGACATAAAGATCATAAAGCATTACCGTATGGACTCAGCTTTGCCACAGCATTCTTTTGGAACTGGTGAACTTTCATTATTTGAATCAATATTTGAATCACTACTCATGGATGGATTCAGTGCTACTGTATACATATATATATATACAGTCTATACAGGATGAATGGTTTGAGAAGTAAGGCCTCATTCGAAAGCTAAGCACTGGACGTCATGTTATTCTTGCGGAATGAAACTTGTCCAGAACACAAAGCGTGTTTTTTCTTCCAAGATCCTCGATATATTTGTTGTTTTCACGTGTCTTCCCATGTCTTCACATGTCTTCACATCTTTACGAAACGGTGCTATATGGGCCGCCTGGGCCGCCATGGGCCGCCTGGGCCCGTAAAACTTCGCTTTCAAGACTCTGCCAGGTTGGACTGCCACGATGTTGGTCAAGGAGGGCGGACTGGTGACGTGCGCTTGAGAACACCAATGTATGGGTTGAGCAAGAGAGGCAAAAGGCTTAAAGGTTGCGTCTCTATACAAGGATGGTTGTGACATGTTGTGACATAGTGATATGAAAGTCAGAGTAGTGCTTTCAGTCGATGTACCAAAAGATTGTGAACAACACTCAATTGAAGATTGAACAAGGAACAATTTGAAGCGTGTCACACATAGTCACGGATTGATTTTCGTGTATCCTCTGAAGAATTGGGTGAAAGGGGCAGGGAGACCAAGAGCATTTCTGCGCCGAGGAGGCCTCCAATGTTTTAAAAGTCGTGGCACAAGGGGCAGCATCAGTACTGAACCTTGGATCAGATTGGATCAGCTGGTAGCAGCTGATGGCACATACTGGTTGTGATTTTGATCACATCGGAAGACTGCTTGGTCTTGAAGTATTGTGCTGGATTCTCTAAGAAGTCAGATGAGATACCCGTTGTACAATGTTGTACATTGCAGGAACACCGTTGCTTTTGCTAGGTTGTAGCATTTTGTCATTATGACTCAGATGCTCTAGACTGAAACCGGCTACGCATGCCTCTTTTGGTGCAGTACACCAGCCCAATGCATAGCAGAAATCGCTGAATGCACCGAATTTCCAGTAGCACATGCCAGATCAGGCTCGAAGGAGCAACTTCAATAATTGAATCATCGAAAAAACCACAGCATCGAATCCAGATAGCCATTTTTGTTGGCTAGTACATCCATGTACATCCAGTACCAAGGACCTATGTCTTTAGTTTGACGCCTTTCGTGCCATCGCGCTCTGCTTGGCGCCAAGATTTCTCAAAGTTTCTGTTTGAATGGCTGGGGAAGTTTTGAGGACCTGTTTCCACCCGAATCCAATTTTTGGTTGGTCAACTTCGCAGAGTGCTTGTTGAGCGTGTGCTTTCAGTTAAATATTACTTAATACTACTTGGTTCCGGTAACTATGTTCACTCTTGCAAGATTATTATGCAGATTGCCGATCGAACAGTATGTGATCCTTGCGCAAGGCACACGAACCTGTCTCTGCACCAGTGGTGGTTTTGGCTCTCAGCGTGCTATTTGTTGCTTGGCAAATGCTGAGATGAATCTGGCCAGGTGTTGGGAATCAGAGGGTGATCTAAAGGCATTTTATGTGATTTTCTGATATTTTATGATGCTTGAACATTCTGCCTTTTTTGTGTACTTGCATCATACAAATTCTGAATGTATCTGCCGGTGGGAAAGTCAAGCACAATGGCATGGTCATTCTATTGAACAGATTGAACAGCATTACAAGATGTTTTAATTTCTTGTGTGTCCTGTGATTTGGACTTCCGAGCGTTGAATGCTTTGAGCTCTTGTCATCCTGATATGTTTGCTTTTGGATCCTCTTTGTCTCCCTACTCAAAACATGTCAAAGCAACAAAGCACCGAAGGGTGTCCCGTCATTTTCTCAAACAGGTCCACATTGGATCCGATTTCAGGAACAGCTTAGTTATACAAGATTCACAGGAACAGGTCATTGAGAAAGTCACATAGCAAATGAACAGGGGGTCAGCAGAACACAGATTGTTCAATTTCTCGACCAAGAAAGACCCCATTCAAAACCTAGGTGACCCATTAGAGTGACCACAGATGAGAGATGAAATGCAATGAACTGCAAGGCACTGTCAGGTACAGTAGACTCGAGTCGCAGATAGAAGTGCAACTGCATGCAGGGCAGATCAATGCCTTATTTGGGGCTCGTGACAGATCCAGTCATTCTAACCAATGCAATGCTGCAGCAAATCAGATGTTAACTTGTTTTTTGGAAGTCTACATTTAAAGTATAACGGAGTACAACGGAGTATAACGTCAGGTTTCCATACAACAGAGTGACAAATTCAACAGAAATTTTAGGATGGTCAACAGGCAACAGGTTCGGTGTCACATTGAGGCTGCCCTTACCTTTGGCTTGGACAGCGTTCATAGCAAGCAAGGCAAGTAAAAGCCGTGGGGAGATGGAAGGGCCTGGAGGTCAAGAATTGACAGACCTACTGAGCAGCCCAGCAGGATGTATGACGCTGCACCTTCCATGTCAGATGCCTTCATAGAGTTCTCTACTCATCCGCTGAGTCAGTCAAGAGAGGCTTCAATGTTTCAACTGGGGTTTTCTCGCGGGTTTTGTTGGTGAACTCATGCATCGCAATCGTTTTGTGATGGCCTGGTAGAAACACATAGAAACCAATGATACAATATAAATCAAATTGTACATTATATATATAATTATATATATATATGATAATATGCCACGTTTCAGAAAGGGCGCATGGCTTTGGATATTCAACATGCCTACCTATGTCGAGTTTGAATGAGTGTTTAGTGACTGCACAGCAGCAATCTTTTTTGTTTCAGTGGGCTTCCTGAAATCCTGGCTTTGGGCCTGCTGGCCCAGATGGCCATGTTGAAGCCAGACCATTGGCAGATGTGTTGCCGCGCTCCGTGTCTAGACAACAGTAAAAAATAGAACTTAAGACTTAAGGCATTTTTGATCATGTTTTGATCATTTTTGAGTCTTATCACAGTGACTTTTCCCACTGAATAAATTGAGTAAATGCAGGATCATTCGGGCTAAGCGGATGTTTGTGGGACAGAAACATCATTGCCATGGACGGCGACAAGAGATGACAAGAGAAGTCACTGAACACTCCAGTGCGGTGAACGCATTGTGCAATCCACGTGTGAAAAACCGAATGGTCTAATCATGTCAAATCGTTCCTTCAGTGGGTACTGTCAGTATACATTATTTATGTGTGCGCACATCGCAAGTCACATAAGTCACAAGCTAATCGTCTGACCTGACTTTGCCAGAAGATGGAATTCGCAGGACCAGGCGGCCATTCTGGGAAGGCTGAACGGCCCGACGAGAATAAGAAAGTGTTCCTGGGATGCAGTTGTGTGGCAATGAGCAAAGACTGCAACCCCGTTCAGGTACTATTTGTTTTTTGTTTGGTTGGATGAAAAGATCGCAATATTGTACTGGTACTTAATCACATGACATGTCTGAAATTTCATTTTTTTCAACAATACAGTCAGAATCAGTCAGAAGTGGAGCAGTTCCCCATTGTCTAAAGAGACCCTTGTAGCGCATTCGTAACTTTGATAAAGCACTTGGCCACTCGATGTGCTTCTGTTGGTTTCACTCCTGAAATGCACAAATCCATCCAGGCTTGTTGCCAGCGGCAAGGAACTTAGGGAATGCTTTTCGAACTTGGACGGTCCAGTAGAGAACGGTTTTGAACTGTTTTGAAACCCAAAATCTTGCTTGCATGAACCAACCTTCCTCAAGTTCAGGATGCACACTGTATGTGTGCATGTGCAGGTCATTTGTTGAGGTCTAACAAGTTGCGCCATCCAAGTCCCCCCTTGCATTGGGGCAAGTACCGACAGCGCATGCATGACGGGGTCACTGCCCAGGAAAGCAAGTGCCACTTCGTGCGAAGGGCGCGTGATAGATCCTTCTTGAAAGTGGGCCGCCCAGGAGGCTGCACACGGGTCGGACTATCCTGGTGGGCAGCAGCAAATCCCCTTGTCCGTCGTCATTGTCGTTCTTGGAAGAGGAAGACAGACAATGACAGACACGTGTATTTGTTTCGTTAACATATGGCGTGAAAAGATGCTCAAGAACTCTGGATGTCAAAGTTATCATAGTGTACCCTTGGATACCCTTGGATCAGAGAGCAGCAATTATCCCAGTACTCACACATACTCACACTCTACTATGCAAAGCAACGATGTTTGAATCTGTTCGAATCCAGTGGACAGATTTGGAAACATGGATGCACATGATGAGATATTGTAATGGAATCATGAATGATCTATGATGATTCGTGATGAGTCGTTTGGATTAATCTTATGGATTGTTTATTGCGGATGAGTCCTTGAACGTTTTTAGAAAGCGTGTTCCCCCAATTACCAAGAAATCATAAGAAATCCATGCGGTTTGTGCAGGCGAAGATATTGCGAACACGGAGGTACAGAACCGTGGCTGTTGCTCTATTTTCAGATGTTCGACCTGCCGTTGTCGGTTGGTCGGGCAGAAATTGCCCTGGAATCTCACTTCACTAGGGCCAATGGCCAAGCTGGCCACTTGCAGATAGACGTCCTCAGTGCGAGCATCTCTTTGCTGTATAGATATGTACAACCAATATATTTGAGCATAGGTTGTGGAGACAGACTGATGTCATGACAAAGTTGAGCTAAAGCATGTGCTAAAATTTGCAAAAAGTGCTATGTTCATATATATATAATATTATAAAGGTATATTATTATTGTATAATAGTATGTATATATATATATATATGTGATAGATCTGTCATGATGCAAACTTGAGGATTCGAATCCGCTATTTTCACCTGATGCGTCTCAGGCTTTCATATCGTTTTTTTGCACTCAATCATGCATAGTGCTTTCTAGATGTGCCTCTCCGAAGGATTTGGACATGTCTCTATACAGAAGGGTCAGCCAACCGACCAGTGTCCTCCTTTGACATCCTTTGTTATCCTTTGGCATGTATCATCACTGGTATCACTGATGCTTATCAGCCTGGCCATGCCCGGCCTATCACCTGTCGCATCATGAAGATAGCCACGGCCGACGGCCGCTGCTAATCGCTGCTAGTTCGATTGATGTTTTTTCCTCTGTTTTCCACAAGTTCCACCGCCTGGAATCACAATCTTAGTGTTTCTTCAGGTGCCCCATTTCTGGTAAGGTGTGGCCCTGGGTTTGTTGGTGGGATTTTAGTAGGATTTTAGTAGGATTCCAATTAATGGATTTTACTTTTCAATGTTTTTGGGTCTTTTTTATGCTCGTATGTGGGTGATAGCTGGTTTTACACGTTCTGGCACGAAGGCTAACCAACATTGACTTAGTTACTCTTGCAAAACAGTAGTGTTCTTCTCGGTAGATACTCGATTGTATTGATTTACTATGATTTACTGTGGTTCATGCGCGGTGGGTCTTTTCTCTGCATCTTCTTCCATGCACGCTTCGCGGCCAATGGCCATACGAACCGTGCTTTGGGAGCGGAGGCAAAACAAACTTGAGGCTGCTGCAAGTTGGATTGTTATCCTTAAAACTGGGGCTACAGCTACAGCTTTGCCAAGGTTTGCAACTTGTAACCCCACTCACATTTGCCCACGAGCCAAAGTATACTTGTAGTGCATCCCTGCAGCAACATGTAAATTGACACCAGCAAGCTCGACAACAGTGAGGTTTTCGAAGTTTTGGGCTCCGTATGGCAACCCCCGACAGAAACCAAAGGAAAGATCTATGGTTCAACGTATCATGGTCTTTGAACATCAGCCACATCAGCCGTCAAATCTCCTTGGCTTTTTGTCTTTTCGTGCTGCTGTCACGCTGCTGTCCTCCTAGCCCACCGTTTGCCCAGGTTCCAGCCATGTTCAGCCGGTACATATCTCAATTCAGTCAAGTGCAACAAGTATTGCAACATTGCCAAACAGATCAAACAGGGTCAAAGAAGATTGCACTGCCAGGTGTGTTTCTCTTCCAAAGTACAACAGCAATAGAACATGGTACTGCTGTCCTCTTACTGTACAAATTGTTTTTCCAGTGACGAATTTGATTGGTTCCAATGGTCTTGCACATGCAGCTGAGACAGTCGAATGTAGGGGGTTTCGTTTCGTCAACATAGTGCTGCCGCATACAGTGGTGAATCAAACGGCAGATGTTTTCCTGTTTTCAGCACAATGAACTCATGAGCAGATGGCGCTGAAGCTAGCGCTGCAGCCCAGCTTTTCGGCCTTGGGGGTTGTATTCATATACAACATACATAATCATATATATATACACACATTATTGTAAGATACGCATGATGCATGTACGCCAAATGTTCCATGCGTGCCAAATGAATCTATTGTAAATTTGGATGATTCTTGGTATACTTGTTGACAGATTTTCCATACATGGAGCATCCTGCAAAAAGTTTTCTATACTTACATTCATCATTCATTCATCTAGAATCTAGAGTATCATCATGGTACTTGTACATCCTGTACACCTATGTCTTCATTCAGGTCAGCAGACCAATTTGCTTAGTCTAAAGTGTGAGGTTGAGCAGAGAGCGTACATGGGTGTCAGGAGTTCACGATGTCCAGGTTTGTGTTTAGCATGTTTCGGAGATTCTGCAAGTGTGTTTGTATTATTCCATCCTACCCCCTGCACTTGCATAACCTGTGTCTGTGATGAGGCATTGTTGTGCACTGATTTCTGTACGTTGGGGCATACCTGGGGCATGTATAAGAAAATATAAGAAATATCCTTTGAAGATTTGTCATGACATCGTGGGTTGGGGGCTGCAACTTGGCAAAACAAGGCCACTAGAATCGTGGCGGGCGTGTGGAGCTCAGGTGGTTGAGGGTAAAGCCTTGAAGGGCACCAGTTCAGCAAGATTGTGCAGGTTGACAATGGTTGACACTTATTTTCACTAGCTTCAACGGGCAATTCTTGAAAGGAGGCATACTTAAAACAAGAGGATCTCACTGCTATTCAGAGCTGCCGTAGGTGGACAAATGATTCAAACCTTTGCATTTACCTTGAACCACTGTTCCCCCCAATCTCAATGCTATGCATTTCTTCAAAGCATGGCCACCAGTGGACCAGTTAACACACACGCTTGAAAAGTGACGTGGAGACATGAAGCGACATGAAGCAGCAACATTGAAATCCGCGGGTTGGGGGGAACCACCAGATCCTGCGCTCGGGGGTTGATTAATTTGTCCATCTACTGTAGGACACGGTATCATATATTCATTATTATTAATTCATATATTGTAAATTATATTATAGTATAATGGTATATCAATGTATATCATATTTGTGTTGGAACTGGTGAGAATGAAACAATGGTTGAGTGGGAAGAGTCTTCCTCAGGAGTGGAAGCACTCCAGCAGATGCAGTGTCGGGTAGAGTAGATGCTGGAAATCCGCGGTTTAAATGTGTTAAAGTATGTTTAAAAGGATTTCAAATGCCGAGCATTAGGATCGAGAACCTCATCCTGGAAATGAGACCCCACATGAATTTTCAACACCCAGAATAGTCATACAGAACAGACATCAGAAGACGTGCTACTGCTTCCTCTAAGAACCGATGCACAAAGGTGGTGGTTGATGCGCAATTGCGAGGCCTCATTGCTCGGACCTGAGAAGACATACAAAACCAGCCTGGAGAGCGTCGGTTCTCTCACTGCCTTGTCACTAAACTAGCAACCCCAATGTAGCTTAAATCAACTATTCAAGTCATGCTCGCGTTCACACGCACCATGCTTCTCTGATTTAGTTTTGACACTAGCAACTCCCGGGGTATCTTGAAAAACATTGCGTGCGTGCTTTCCAGAATGGTAGTACTACGCTGCGTTTTGAGTGGGATGGATAAGATGGTGAAAAATATAATCCAACCCACGAACACAATTGCTGCAACTCCCGGTTTCAGTGCATGTTTGTTTGGACTGCAAAAGATTCAGCCAAAGGAATCCCATTTTGGGGAAGGAGAGATGTTATTTGTTGGGCTTGATCACATGTGAGTGTCGCAGGATGTGAGATACTTGGGTGACGTTGGTTGATAATTCCCAATTCAAAACATACATGGGTGTCAGTGTGTTGTTCCTATCGAGTTTGTATTCACATCGGACTCCGCGATGATTTTGGCTTCAGCTTGACCTCTTTGAAGGCCGCTCCTGTGCAGCTCTCTGTGTGGCAAAACTTGCAACATGGCTCGCTCCGCCTCACGTGTGCTCGCTTGCGTGCTCTTGGCCCTTGCCTGCTCGGCGATGCTTTGCTTTGTGGGCACCACTCCCAGTCCTGCTGCAGGAAGCACCCCGTTGAAGCAGTCTTTGCGGGCACCGGCCGTGCAGATGGAGGCGCGAGGCGGCGGTGAGGGTGCCCTTGGCGACATGAGTCCCGACACTTACATCATTGGCATCACCGTGCTTGGGATTGCATCCTTGTTTGCCAACATCAGCGGCTTCTTCAACCCATGAGAAGACATGAGAAGACCAGAGAGTGGCAGCGGCCATGATATAGAGGTTTTTAGTATCCTTACATCTGAAGGATCGATTTGTTGTCCCTGACAGAGCAGGTCACCCTGCGACTTGGGCAGACATAGCGTCTTTGAGGGAACAAATGGGGATAGGCAATGGGCATTTTTTTCATGCTGACATGGTCTCCTTGCAGTGGGTCCCGGTTTCAGTGCATGTTTGTTTGGACTGCAAAAGATTCAGCCAAAGGAATCCCATTTTGGGGAAGAAGAGATGTTATTTGTTGGGCTTGATCACATGTGAGTGTCGCAGGATGTGAGATACTTGGGTGACCTTGGCTGATAATTCCCAATTCAAAACATACATGGGTGTCAGTGTGTTGTTCCTATCGAGTTTGTATTCACATCGGACTCCGCGATGATTTTGGCTTCAGCTTGACCTCTTTGAAGGCCGCTCCTGTGCAGCTCTCTGTGTGGCAAAACTTGCAACATGGCTCGCTCCGCCTCACGTGTGCTCGCTTGCGTGCTCTTGGCCCTTGCCTGCTCGGCGATGCTTTGCTTTGTGGGCACCACTCCCAGTCCTGCTGCAGGAAGCACCCCGTTGAAGCAGTCTTTGCGGGCACCGGCCGTGCAGATGGAGGCGCGAGGCGGCGGTGAGGGTGCCCTTGGCGACATGAGTCCCGACACTTACATCATTGGCATCACCGTGCTTGGGATTGCATCCTTGTTTGCCAACATCAGCGGCTTCTTCAACCCATGAGAAGACATGAGAAGACCAGAGAGTGGCAGCGGCCATGATATAGAGGTTTTTAGTATCCTTACATCTGAAGGATCGATTTGTTGTCCCTGACAGAGCAGGTCACTCTGCGACTTGGGCAGACATAGCGTCTTTGAGGGAACAAATGGGGATAGGCAATGGGCATTTTTTTCATGCTGACATGGTCTCCTTGCAGTGGGTCCCGGTTTCAGTGCATGTTTGTTTGGACTGCAAAAGATTCAGCCAAAGGAATCCCATTTTGGGGAAGAAGAGATGTTATTTGTTGGGCTTGATCACATGTGAGTGTCGCAGGATGTGAGATACTTGGGTGACCTTGGCTGATAATTCCCAATTCAAAACATACATGGGTGTCAGTGTGTTGTTCCTATCGAGTTTGTATTCACATCGGAGTCCGCGATGATTTTGGCTTCAGCTTGACCTCTTTGAAGGCCGCTCCTGTGCAGCTCTCTGTGTGGCAAAACTTGCAACATGGCTCGCTCCGCCTCACGTGTGCTCGCTTGCGTGCTCTTGGCCCTTGCCTGCTCGGCGATGCTTTGCTTTGTGGGCACCACTCCCAGTCCTGCTGCAGGAAGCACCCCGTTGAAGCAGTCTTTGCGGGCACCGGCCGTGCAGATGGAGGCGCGAGGCGGCGGTGAGGGTGCCCTTGGCGACATGAGTCCCGACACTTACATCATTGGCATCACCGTGCTTGGGATTGCATCCTTGTTTGCCAACATCAGCGGCTTCTTCAACCCATGAGAAAACATGAGAAGACCAGAGAGTGGCAGCGGCCATGATATAGAGGTTTTTAGTCTCCTTACATCTGAAGGATCGATTTGTTGTCCCTGACAGAGCAGGTCACCCTGCGACTTGGGCAGACATAGCGTCTTTGAGGGAACAAATGGGGATAGGCAATGGGCATTTTTGTTCATGCTGACATGGTCTCCGTGCAGTGGGTCCTGGTTTCAGTGTATGTTTGTTTGGACTGGAAAAGATTCAGCCAAAGGAATCCCATTTTGGGGAAGGAGAGATGTTATTTGTTGGGCTTGATCACATGTGACCATCGCAGGATGTGAGATACTTGGGTGACCTTGGCTGATAATTCCCAATTCAAAACATACATGGGTGTCAGTGTTTGGGATTGCATCCTTGTTTGCCAACATCAGCGGCTTCTTCAACCCATGAGAAGACATGAGAAGACCAGAGAGTGGCAGCGGCCATGATATAGAGGTTTTTAGTCTCCTTACATCTGAAGGATCGATTTGTTGTCCCTGACAGAGCAGGTCACCCTGCGACTTGGGCAGACATAGCGTCTTTGAGGGAACAAATGGGGATAGGCAATGGGCATTTTTTTCATGCTGACATGGTCTCCTTGCAGTGGGTCCCGGTTTCAGTGCATGTTTGTTTGGACTGGAAAAGATTCAGCCAAAGGAATCCCATTTTGGGGAAGGAGAGATGTTATTTGTTGGGCTTGATCACATGTGAGCATCGCAGGATGTGAGATACTTGGGTGACCTTGGCTGATAATTCCCAATACAAAACATACATGGGTGTCAGTGTGTTGTTCCTATCGAGTTTGTATTCACATCGGACTCCGCGATGATTTTGGCTTCAGCTTGACCTCTTTGAAGGCCGCTCCTGTGCAGCTCTCTGTGTGGCAAAACTTGCAACATGGCTCGCTCCGCCTCACGTGTGCTCGCTTGCGTGCTCTTGGCCCTTGCCTGCTCGGCGATGCTTTGCTTTGTGGGCACCACTCCCAGTCCTGCTGCAGGAAGCACCCCGTTGAAGCAGTCTTTGCGGGCACCGGCCGTGCAGATGGAGGCGCGAGGCGGCGGTGAGGGTGCCCTTGGCGACATGAGTCCCGACACTTACATCATTGGCATCACCGTGCTTGGGATTGCATCCTTGTTTGCCAACATCAGCGGCTTCTTCAACCCATGAGAAGACATGAGAAGACCAGAGAGTGGCAGCGGCCATGATATAGAGGTTTTTAGTATCCTTACATCTGAAGGATCGATTTGTTGTCCCTGACAGAGCAGGTCACCCTGCGACTTGGGCAGACATAGCGTCTTTGAGGGAACAAATGGGGATAAGCAATGGGCATTTTTTTCATGCTGACATGGTCTCCTTGCAGTGGGTCCCGGTTTCAGCGCATGTTTGTTTGGACTGCAAAAGCTTCAGCCAAAGGAATCCCATTTTGGGGAAGGAGAGATGTTATTTGTTGGGCTTGATCACATGTGAGCATCGCAGGATGTGAGATACTTGGGTGACCTTGGCTGATAATTCCCAATTCAAAACATACATGGGTGTCAGTGTGTTGTTCCTATCGAGTTTGTATTCACATCGGACTCCGCGATGATTTTGGCTTCAGCTTGACCTCTTTGAAGGCCGGTCCTGTGCAGCTCTCTGTGTGGCAAAACTTGCAACATGGCTCGCTCCGCCTCACGTGTGCTCGCTTGCGTGCTCTTGGCCCTTGCCTGCTCGGCGATGCTTTGCTTTGTGGGCACCACTCCCAGTCCTGCTGCAGGAAGCACCCCGTTGAAGCAGTCTTTGTGGGCACCGGCCGTGCAGATGGAGGCGCGAGGCGGCGGTGAGGGTGCCCTTGGCGACATGAGTCCCGACACTTACATCATTGGCATCACCGTGCTTGGGATTGCATCCTTGTTTGCCAACATCAGCGGCTTCTTCAACCCATGAGAAGACATGAGAAGACCAGAGAGTGGCAGCGGCCATGATATAGAGGTTTTTAGTCTCCTTACATCTGAAGGATCGATTTGTTGTCCCTGACAGAGCAGGTCACCCTGCGACTTGGGCAGACATAGCGTCTTTGAGGGAACAAATGCGGATAGGCAATGGGCATGTTTTCCATGCTGATATGTCCTTCTTGCAGCGGGTCCCGGCTGCAACTTCCGAAGCTTCCAGATAGATCATATATGATGATACAAGTGTATGATTATATTGGTGTCAGTCTGTGGTGTCTGAGGATGCCTCAAATTGCTTCCTTGACTACACACAGGTCACGGTAGGGTGTGGGGGGGCAGTGATTGCAGCATTTTGTCTCGGGGGCCCAAAGCCTGAAAGAAGCGGGGGTGACCTCATGTCACGTCATTACACTACAATTCAATGTCCTCGTATTTCACATGTGAAGAGATTGTAGTGAGCTAGATTGCTGTGCGTAGGTAGATACAGTAGAAAGGTGGTTAAAACAAGGTGGGCCAGAGAACCCAAAAGCAAGACGGCACACAGCGGGCCTTTTTAAAAAAAAAATGTGGTGTGGGCAGCTGTGCTCTGCACGAAATTGACGTAAGATCTTTACTGAAACATTGTGCGCACTGATGGTATCAGGGGCCACAATTCACCACAGCATGCTGTGTCAGCTACGTCTACATTCTTCTAGTCGTTATTTCTGACAATGAAATTAACTCTATCCCATCTTTCTAGTCGCTATTCATTCCTGGGTTCTCGTTTAGTTTGCTTCGCCGCAGAGGGAGCAAGGACGAAGCGTGGACGGACAGAACACCGTGCGAAATGAAAACTAAACGGCGAAGGGAGTTGACCAAAAGAGCATGAAAAGGAAGATATGAAGATGACAGATGGTGAATGGTCATGAAAAATGAGACATGATGAAAGACGGGGCGAAGACTTCTCTGCGCGAAAACTTCTATGCGTAAAAGCTACTGTGTGTAAACGCGTCTGTGTGTACAAGTTTCTTCGTGTAAAAGTTTCTCTGCGTAAAGGATTGTAAAGGTTTCTTTGTGAAAAAACTTCTGTGTGTAAAAGCTTCTGTGTGTAAAAGTTTCTGTGTGTAAAAGTTTCTTTGCGTAAAAGCTTCTGTATGTAAAAGCTTCTGTGGGTAAAAACTTCTCTGTGTAAAGGGTTTTTTTGTGTAAAAGCTTTTGTGTGTAAAAGCTTCTGTGTGAAACGTCTCTGTTTGTGAAAGTTTCTTTGCGTACCAGATTCTGTGTGTAAAAGCTCCTCTGTGTTAAGGGTTTTTTTGGTTTAAAAGCTTCTCTGTGTAAAAGACTTCTCTGTGTCAAAGCCTCTGAGTGTACAAGCTTCTCTGTGTAAAAGTTCCTCTGTGTAAGAGCTCCTCTGTGAAAAAGCTGCTCTGTGTAAAAGGCTTCTTTGTGTCAAGACTTCTTTGTGTGAAGATTTCTCTGTGTAAAAACTATTCTGTGTAAAAGCTTCTGTGTGCAAAAGTTTCCCTGTGTAAACGCCTCTGTGTGTAAAGACTCCTCTGTGAAAACCCGTCTGTGTGTAAAATTTCCTCTGTGTAAAAAGATTTTTGTGTAAAAGCTTCTGTGTGTAAAAGTTACTGTGTGTAAAGCCTTCTGTGTATTGAAAAATTCTTTGTGTAAAAGCTTCTGTGTATAAAAGCTCCCCTGTGTGTACAAGCTTCGCTGCGTAAAAGCTGCTCTATGTAAGAGTTCTGTGCGCCGTAAAATTGTTTGTTTGTACTACCTTCTGTGTGTGTGAACGTGTCTGTGTGTACAAGATTCTGTGTGCAAAAGCTTCTCTGTGTAAAGGCTTCTTTGTGTAAACGCGTCTGCGCGTAAAATTTAAAAGCTTCTCTGTGTAAGACTTCTCTGTGTAAGACTTCTCTGTGTAAAAGCTACTCTGTGCAAAAGGTTCTGTGCGTAAAAGGCTTCTGTGTGCAAAAGCTCCTTGGTGTAAACGAGTCTGTGCGTAAAAGCTCCTCCGTGTAAGACTTCTCGGTGTAAAAAGCTTCTGTGTGTGTGAAAGCTTCTGTGTGTAAACGCTTTCCTGTGTAAAAGTGTCCTTGTGCAAAAGTTCCTGCGTGCTCTGTGTAGAGGCTCTTTTATGTAAAAGGCTTCTGTGTACAAAAGCTCCTCTGTGTAAAGGCTTCTCTGTGTATCTGTGTAAAGGCTTTTTTGTGTAAAAACTTCTGTGTGTAAAAGCTGCTCTGTGTAAAAGTTTCTGTGCGCCGTAAGAGCCTCTATTTGTAAAACTTTCTGTGTGTAAACATTTATGTGTGTGTAACAGCTTCGGTGTGTAAATCTCCCTTGTGAAAGGACTTCTCTGTGTAAAAGCTCCTCTGTGCCAAGACTTCTCTGTATAAAAGGCTTCTCTCTGTAAGAGCCTCTGTGTGTACAGGCTTCTCTGTGTCAAGACTTCTCTGTGGAAAGACTTCTCTGTGTAAAAGCTACTCTGTGCAAAAAAGCTTCTGTGCGTAAAGGCTTCTGTGTTTAAACGCGTCCTTGTGTCAAGACTCATCTGTGTAAGCGCGTCTGTGTGTCAAAGTTTCTGTGTAAAAGTTTTTGTGTAAAGGTTTTTTCGTGTAAAGACTTTGTGTGCAAAAACTCCGCTGTGTAAAGACTTATCTGTGCAAACCCGTCTGTGCGTAAAAGCTCCTCTGTGTAAGACTTCTCGGTGAAAAAAGTTTCTCTGCGTAAAAGCTTCTGTGTGTAAAAATTTTCCTGTGTAAAAGCTTCCTTGTGCAAAAGCCTCTGTGTGTAAAAACTTCTCTGTGTAAAAGTTTTTTGTGTAAAAGCTTCTGTGTGGAAAAGTTTCAGTGCGCCGCAAACGCTTCTGTGTGTATAACTTCCTGTGTGTAAACGCGTCTGTGCGTAAAAGTTTTTGTGTGTAAATCTCCTTTGTGTAAGAAGGACTTCTCTGTGTAAAAGCTCCTCTGTGTAAAGACTTCTCTGTGTAAAAGACTTCACTTTGTAAAAGCCTCTGTGTGTACAAGCTTGTCTGTGTCAAGACTTCTCTGTGCAAAGACATCTCTATGTAAAAGCTACTCTGCGTAAAAGCTTGTGCGCGTGGAGGCTAAACGCATCGGTGTGTAAACACTCCTGCGTAAACGCGTCTGTGACCGTCTGTGTGTAAAAGCTTCTGTGCGTAAGAGTTTCTGTGTAAACGCTTTTGGTGTAAAAACTTCTGTGTGTAAACGCTTTCCCGTGTAAAAGCTTCTGCGTGTAAAAGATTCTGTGTGTAAAGCTCCTCTGTGTGTAAGTGTAAACGTTTCTGTGTGTAAAAGCTGCCCCGTGTAAAAGTTTCTTTGTGTCAAAGCGTCTGTGTGTAAAAGCTCCTCAGCTCCTCTGTGTGTACAAGCTTCTCTGTCTAAAAGCTCGTCTGTGTAAAGCCTTCTCTGTGTCAAAGCCTCTGCGTGTACAAGCTTTTCCGTGTAAAAGCTACTCTGTGTAAAAGCTGCTCTGTGTAAAAGGCTTCTCTGTGTAAAAGCCTCTGTGTGTGCAAACTTTGCTGTGTCAAGACTACTCAGTATAAAGACTTCTCTGTGTAAAAGCTTCTGTGTGTAAAGCCTTTCCAGTGTAAAAGTTTCTCTGTGTAAAAGACTCTGTGTAAAAGACTCTGTGTGTAAAGTCCTCCCTGTGTACAAGCTTCTCTGTGTAAAAGATCCTCCGTGTAAAGCTCCTCTGTGTAAAGCTCCTCCGTGTAAAACCCGTGCCAAACCCGTGCCACCAGCTCCACATTTTCAGTGCCGCTCCCTCCCCGCAGAGCTCCTCCCAAGCTATTTCCCCACCTCTTGGGTTATCGTTTAGTTTGCTTCGCTGCAAAGGGAGCGAAAACTTAGCATCGACGGACAGAACGCCGTGCAAAATGAAAACCCCTCCAGCAAAGAACTTTTTCCCATGCATGTCCGGCATGTTCCTTTGCCCAGCGTTTAGACACCGTTTAAGAAGTCTTTGGCACCAGTTTTTCGGGACAATCGCGTTGATGGAATTTGTCCTGAAAAATCCGTGCCAACAGCTCTGCTCTTTTAGTTTCCCTCCCTGCCAACGAAGCTATGCATGTCCCATGGCCCAGGGTTTGGAAACTTTGGCAGGTCTTGGGCGTGCAGTTTTTCGGAACAATTGTATTGTATTGATGAAATTTGTCCTGAAAAACCCGTGCCAACAGCTGTGCATTTTTAGCGTCCCCCTCCCTACCAACGAAGCTATGCATGTCCCATCGCCCAACGATTGCAAACCACTTGAAAAGTCATGGGCGCACAGTTTTTCAGGACAATCGCATTGATGGAACTTGTCCTGAAACCCGTGCCAGCTCTGCTTCTCAGTATGCCGTGTCCTCCCAACGGAGCAAGCTGTTTCCCACGGTTTCCCGTCCGTCCACCATGTCCACGCTTCCATCTCGCCCCTTACCAAACTCTCCCCAAGCTATTTCCCACGGTTTCCCCTCCGTTCATCTTGTCGTCGCTTCCATCTCGCTCCATGGGAGACCTCCGTTGGGAAGGAGCGAGACGGAAGCGACGACAGGGTGGAGGGACGGGAAACTGTGGGAAATAGCTTGGGGAGAGCTCCGTTGGGAAGAAGCGAGATTGAAGAGTCGAATGGGTGGACAAACGGGAAACCGTGGAAAATAGCTCGGGGAGAGCTCTCTTGGGAAGGAGGGATACAGAAGCGACGACAAGGGTATCGCTCCCCTCGCGGCAAAGGCAACTAAACGAGAACCCAAGCATCGGAGATGCTTTTGGGAAAAATGCACACAGGAAAAAAAAATATCATACCAACCAGGGAAAAATAATCAGCTTTAAGGCTTGACATTGAGTTTGACCGTTTATGTTTTTGATGAAGCTACCAACTGAACACCAAGCAGCTGATGGGATCGTGATAAATTTTCATGGTCATGTTTAGTACTGCCAGCATCGTCGTTGCCACTGTCCTCAGTGTCACTATTGTCGTCGTCATCATCACCATGATGAATATCATCGCTAAGGCACCATTGTCTTTATCATGGCAGTTGTCGCTTGCATCAACTACAACCAGACCCTGGCCTCATGGTTTGCATTGTTCCAGAATCATCGTTGCCCTCATCAGTGCCATCAGTGCCATCATCACCATCATCATCACAATCATCATCATCATCATCCTCATCTTCATCTTCACTTGGTTCTTCATCTTCATCTTCATCATCATCATCATCTTCTTCATCATCTTCATCATCTTCATCATCATCACCAGCATCATCGTCGTCATCATCATCATCATCATTTTTCATCATCATCACCGGCATCATCTTCATATTCATTTTACCTTCATCATCATCATCATCATCATCATCATCATCACCATCATCATCATCAGCGTCGAAAACAACAACAACAACAACAACAACAACATCAACATCAACCTCAACATCAGCCTCATCATCAGAATCATAGTAAGAATTGTTTTAGTTTTAATATTAATCGAAGGAAGTTTAGAAGTCAAACTTCCGACAATATGGACAGATGAAAAGCAGAGCAGGGAAGAGAAAGATTAGAAGAAAGAAGAGTAGAAGAGAAAGAGTAAGAAGAAAGAAGATGGAGATGCGCGAAAAGGTAGGAAAGTCGCGAAACACTGTGTTTTTCCAATGATTTGTGGCTCCGGAGGGTCGAAAAGTAGGCTCGCTAAAGCGGCGGGTGCGGAGCCAGCTGGCCAGATGAGAGATGAAAATTTGCACGCCGTTGTGGCGCGAAGCACATTTCCAAGTCAAAATGTACAAAACACC
>CAMXCT020006540.1:245299-407370 GCA_947184155.2 Cladocopium goreaui | reverse complement strand
CAGCCGCAGGCAACGCAGGCAACAGAATCTTTGGACCTTGCTCGTCCTTCAGAGCCATGGTGTTTTGCTGCCGGGGGCTGCTTTTTTCGAAGCTGTTTTACCGGCATCAGCAGCAGCAGCCGCAGGCAACAGAATCTCTCGACAAATGCTGTTTTTCTAGATTTTTCTAGATTTCCAGACGACACGTTAGGGAGTTTTTTCGCGTGGTTTTGGCCCTTGCTCGTCCTTCCGAGCCATGGTGTTTTGCTGCCGGGAGCTGCTTTTTTCGAAGCTGTTTTACCGGCATCAGCAGCAGCAGCCGCCGCCACCAGTTCTGCGAGCAGCCGCAGGCAACGCAGGCAACAGAATCTTTCGACCTTGCTCGCCCTTCAGAGCCATGGTGTTTTGCTGCCGGGGGCTGCTTTTTTCGAAGCTGTTTTACCGGCATCAGCAGCAGCAACCGTCGCCACCAGTCCTGCGAGCAGCCGCAGGCAACAGAATCTCTTGACAATCTCTCGACAATGTGCTGTTTTTCTAGGATTTCAGACGATACGTTAGGGAGTTTTTTGGCGTGGTTCTGGACCTTGCTCGTCCTTCAGAGCCATGGTGTTTTGCTGCCGGGAGCTGCTTTTTTCGAAGCTGTTTTACCGGCATCAGCAGCAGCAGCAGCCGCCGCCACCAGTTCTGCGAGCAGCCGCAGGCAACAGAACCTGTCGACAAATGCTGTTTTTCTAGATTTCCAGACGACACGTTAGGGAGTTTTTTCGCGTGGTTTTGGACCTTGCTCGTCCTTCCGAGCCATGGTGTTTTGCTGCCGGGAGCTGCTTTTTTCGAAGCTGTTTTACCGGCACCAGCAGCAGCAGCCGCCGCCACCAGTTCTGCGAGCAGCCGCAGGCAACGCAGGCAACAGAATCTTTCGACCTTGCTCGTCCTTCAGAGCCATGGTGTTTTGCTGCCGGGGGCTGCATTTTTCGAAGCTGTTTTACCGGCATCAGCAGCAGCAGCCGCAGGCAACAGAATCTCTCGACAAATGCTGTTTTTCTAGATTTTTCTAGATTTCCAGACGACACGTTAGGGAGTTTTTTCGCGTGGTTTTGGACCTTGCTCGTCCTTCCGAGCCATGGTGTTTTGCTGCCGGGAGCTGCTTTTTCGAAGCTGTTTTACCGGCATCAGCAGCAGCAGCCGCTGCCACCAGTTCTGCGAGCAGCCGCAGGTAACAGAATCTTTCGACCTTGCTCGTCCTTCAGAGCTATGGTGTTTTGCTGCCGGGGGCTGCTTTTTTCGAAGCTGTTTTACCGGCATCAGCAGCAGCAACCGTCGCCACCAGTCTTGCGAGCAGCCGCAGGCAACAGAATCTCTTGACAATCTCTCGACAATGTGCTGTTTTTCTAGGATTTCAGACGACACGTTAGGGAGTTTTTTGGCGTGGTTCTGGACCTTGCTCGTTCTTCAGAGCCATGGTGTTTTGCTGCCGGGAGCTGCTTTTTTCGAAGCTGGTTTACTGGCATCAGCAGCAGCAGCAGCCGCCGCCACCAGTCGTGCGAGCAGCCGTAGGCGACAGAATCTCTCGACAATCGACAAATGCTGTTTTTCTATGCTGTTTCTATGCTGTTTTTTTGCTGTTTTTCTAGCACATTTTTTCTAGCATTTCAGACGACACGTTTGGGAGGTTTTTTGGCGTGGTTCTGGAACTTGCTCGTCCTTCGGAGCCATGGTGTTTTGCTGCCGGGAGCTGCTTTTTTCGAAGCTATTGTACCGGCATCAGCAGCAGCAGCCTCCACCTGCGAGCAGCTGCAGGCGACAGACTCTCTCGAAAAAAGCTGTTTTTCCAGGATTTCAGACGACACGTTAGGCAGTTTTTTAGCGTGGTTCTAAAACTTGCTCGTTCTTTAGAGCCATGGTTTTTTGCTGCCGGGAGCTGCCGGCAGGTGCTTTTTTCGAAGCTATTTTCCTGCGAGTAGCTGCAGGCAACAGAATCTCTCGACAAATGCTGTTTTTCTATAGAATTTTCTCTAGAATTTCAGACGACCGGTTAGGGAGTTTTTTGGCGTGGTTCTGGAACTTGCTCGTGTTTCAGAGCCATAGTGTTTTGTTGCCGGGAACTGCTTTTTTCGAAGCTGGTTGACCGGCATCCGCAGCAGCAGCAGCCGAATACAATGACAGTACATTTACATTACACCAAATTACACTACATAACTTTACATTGCAAGGTACATACCAGCCAAAGTCCATCAAACTGCGCGGACAAAACCATGGTAAGAATGTCCAAGCGTTATGTCTGGGTTCCATTTAGTATTTCCTTCAAACCTTAT
The DNA here is from genome assembly GCA_947184155.2 of Cladocopium goreaui. Classification (NCBI taxonomy): domain Eukaryota; class Dinophyceae; order Suessiales; family Symbiodiniaceae; genus Cladocopium; species Cladocopium goreaui. The sequence continues at coordinate 405,079 of CAMXCT020006540.1, read as the reverse complement.
TAGAGTGTCGTCTAGGGTCTCTTTAGGATGCATTTAAAGTTTCATTCAAATGGTTTCTTTAGGTCAATTTCTGGTTTCTTTAGGGTTCATTTCATTTAGGATCCAAACAGAAGAGAATAAAACAAAAGAATTAGAATTTCATGCCGAGCTTCTCTGGGATTCACTCGGGTTTCGCGTTTCTTAAAGATTTACATCTCTTAAAAGTTTTCTTTCGAGTTTCTTTAAGGTTTCTGTCGAATTTCATGCAGGGTTTGCTTTAGGAATTCTTTCAGGTCTTCCGGGGTCGGCGGCAGGGGCGGCAGCCCTTAAATATGTATATGCTGTATATGTAAAAGTTGGGAGGGGGAATCACCCCTACTGGGGATCTACGCTATCAAAATTACTCAATTTGTGCCGGTTTGTCCATTGTACTATCTATGAGTTCATGGAAGCCATCCGCTGATGTGTTCTTTTTGAAACGTGTAACGTTGATTGGCCATGCGCCAAAGCCCAAAATAGTGGCAGAAAAGTGCAAAACAGAGAAAATGTGTCACACTTTCAATATTTTTATGAAACATCATCACCATTTTGGTCATAATTTATCAATGTTCCATGGTAAACTAACATAACTATGGAAAATCACCATTTTCAATGGGTAAATCCACTATAAATGGTCATTTTCAACCATGTTTCCACCGATGTTTCACTACGGCCGCGGCGCATACTTCGTGGCGCGCTCCCCCAGCTCCAGCAAGGTCTCCGGGTACGTCAGATCCGTGCGAATCTTGGTGGATTCGATGGAGCCCAGCAGCCTGGGATCCCGCTGAGTTGACCAGGCACCAACTGGGCGATTTTTTTGGGGATTTTGCCAAGAGAAATGAAGGTTAGCAAGAAACGATGTTGGCTGTAAATGGTCTCAAATGGTCTCAAATGGTCTCAAATGGTCTCAAATGGTCTCAAATGGTCTCAAATGGTCTGAAATGGTCTCAAATGGTCTCAAATGGTCTCAAATGGTCTCAAATGGTCTCAAATGGTCTCAAATGGTCTCAAATGGTCTCAAATGGTCTCAAATGGTCTCAAATGGTCTCAAATGGTCTCAAATGGTCTCAAATGGTCTCAAATGGTCTCAAAAATGGTCTCAAATGGTCTCAAATGGTCTCAAATGGTCTCAAATGGTCTCAAATGGTCTCAAATGGTCTCAAATGGTCTCAAATGGTCTCAAATGGTCTCAAATGGTCTCAAATGGTCTCAAATGGTCTCAAATGGTCTTAAATGGTCTCAAATGGTCTCAAATGGTCTCAAATGGTCTCAAATGGTCTCAAATGGTCTCAAATGGTCTCAAATGGTCTCAAATGGTCTCAAATGGTCTCAAATGGTCTCAAATGGTCTCAAATGGTCTCAAATGGTCTCAAATGGTCTCAAATGGTCTTAAATGGTCTCAAATGGTCTCAAATGGTCTCAAATGGTCTCAAATGGTCTCAAATGGTCTCAAATGGTCTCAAATTGTCTTAAATGGTCTCAAATTGTCTCAAATGGTCTTAAATGGTCTCAAATGGTCTTAAATGGTCTCAAATGGTCTTAAATGGTCTCAAATGGTCTTAAATGGTCTCAAATTGTCTTAAATGGTCTCAAATGGTCTTAAATGGTCTTAAAAGGCTTTAAATGGTCTCAAATGGTCTCAAATGGTCTCAAATGGTCTTAAATGGTCTCAAATGGTCTTAAATGGTCTCAAATGGTCTCAAATGGTCTCAAATGGTCTCAAATGGTCTTAAATGGTCTCAAATGGTCTTAAATGGTCTCAAATGGTCTCAAATGGTCTTAAATGGTCTCAAATGGTCTTAAATGGTCTCAAATGGTCTTAAATGGTTTCAAATGGTCTTAAATGGTCTTAAATTGTCTCAAATGGTCTCAAATGGTCTTAAATGGTCTCAAATGGTCTTAAATGGTCTTAAAAGGTTTTAAATGGTCTCAAATGGTCTCAAATGGTCTCAAATGGTCTTAAATGGTCTCAAATGGTCTTAAATGGTCTTAAAAGGCTTTAAATGGTCTCAAATGGTCTCAAATGGTCTCAAATGGTCTCAAATGGTCTTAAATGGTCTTAAATGGTCTCAAATGGTCTCAAATGGTCTCAAATGGTCTCAAATGGTCTCAAATCTCAAATGGTCTTAAATGGTCTCAAATGGTCTCAAATGGTCTTAAATGGACTTAAATATACTTAAAGGGTCTCAAATGGTCTCAAATGGCCTTAAATGGTATTAGTGATTTCTTTTTTGAAAAGACTTTCCATGGAGATTTTCACACCAAATATTGGGAATCGGCCAACATGCCAATCCAAAGGCATCCCCTGATATCTGGCTCCGGCGGAGTCCCAGTGAACTGCAGTATGAAACTTGTTCACATCACTCGTGACAGACATCCACCAACATAGTTTTGGGTGCACATAAGCATCTGGTTGTTGGCGGTGCACGAACAGTTTTGCTTCACAAATAAACATGGAGACATGTTCATTTTGGAACACGCTGATTCCTTTGATCATCTTACCTCATGTTCTCTTTCTTTGTTTCTTGTGGAAAAGCGATGCGTTCAGACTCCAAATGTTCAATGGGCAAAGCCTCGACACCCACTGATCATGTCTGGTTGATGCCAAAGCATCGTGCAAAAATGAATCACTGGTGTAAGTAACTCCATCACCCTCAACGGCAAGGAAAACATATGAAAACATCAGATGTTTGAAATCACCAACATCCAGCAACAGATAGGCTCTCCGAGTAGTACACGTGGCAGGTATTCCATTGCAGCCATTCTGACATTGCAAAACACAGATGTCTACCAGAATAAATTTGGGCAATATCGATGTTTTGACTCCCCAGTGTTCAATTCATTGTGACTTTCATATTGGTTTAAGGGAAAATCTGTTCCTGTAAACCAATCCAATGAGACTTAGTCATGAGTAGCCTAGAACATACAACCTAAAGATCGTCGCCAAAGGCTGGCTTCGGAGTACAAAATTCACCGCTTGTGCCGTTGTGCCCCTCCCTAAATCCCAGTGGCAAAATGCCGAGAATATGCAAATATTGCCACAAGGGACCTGCCGCTCAGCGGAGTCGCCAGTGAGATCATCATCCAACCGAGTGCTGGTCAACCAGCGAAGACCCCTCTGGTAATGATAGTAATATAGCGATGGAAACTGGATGAAACTGGCCCAAAAAAATAAATGATCTACACAACAAATCAGGTTGAAAACAGCTATGTTGAAAACCATAGGCTTTGGCCAAAATTTGGGTCGCTCCCGAGTCTTGCAAACCCTGAAAGTGTATCCTGTTTTCGGATGTGGGCGGAGAATCAAGAGTCACAGGAGCTCAGGCATTTTTTGGACAACACATGTGTGGTTTTGTTGCAAAATCATGTACCCCAAAACCCAGGGGTCTATCAGCACTCCTTCCATTAGACTTGCCACAAAATGGTGTACCACCCATTTTGGAAGAACAATATAGTAGTCATTATCCCTTCTGATCATTGGTTAAATCACCATGTTTGGTGGTAAAATCCATATTTTAGTACCCCCCCGAGCAGATGTGCCATGGTCAAAACATGGTCAAAACGGGTTGTGGTAAGCCATCCTGTATTGGAGATCCTTATAATGGGTATATTTTCATCGCTACTCATGGATTGATGACCATCCCCCAATTTTTTTAGGAAACCAGCACGTGTTTTGACGTGACACATATGATTAATTACGGTTTAAGTTTTGGAACATCCATGACTTCCCTATAGCCAGAATGATTTATAACTGGTCGGTTCATGTCGGTTCCATATATCCTGAAACTCTAGTCTGATTCATCTTACCTACCAGTTTGTAGTGACAATCCACCAAAGAAAAGAACCGCTCCATTGACTCAGGATTTTCTGGATATTTCTGGTATATTTATATTGTATTTTTTGTTACTTTACTGGGAGGCAGATGATTTCTGCGACCCATCTCAATCCATGCCCCTAAATTCTCCCAATCCCCCTACTACAGTAAACCATCCTAAACCATAGTTTCTGGGGGGGCATTTTGTAATGTAAGGGGATTAAACCACACGGAACCCATGACCATTATTCCCATCAAAACCTCCATGTTCAGCGGCCACTTCGCAAAATTTCTGGCTGGAAACGCCTACGTAGTACGCCTGGAGCTGATCGTTGCCGGAGCATTTGTGAAGGGCCCGTTAGACCCATCCAAAAAAGAATAATAAAATTGGGGGCTAAAGTTACTTTAACACTGTGTTTTTTTTTACATACTGATTTTACCACCAAAAATGGTGGACTCAATCGATGAAGATTGGAAAAAAACAAGGGATCAACATGTTTTGTGTGTTTCTTTCCAAGAAATTTGTCGTGTTTCCACTGATAACAGCATCTTTTGCCAAAATGTTTTCTGATGGGGGAATAAAAACGCTGGTCAGATCTGTGTCAAAATAGAGGACCCCCAAGAATTATTGATGATTTAGTTTAGAAAGGAATGTTCTCCACTATTTTATGGCCCATAACATGGGGGAAACGACGCCATTCAATGGCCGAACTGATGGTCGAAATTTCTGTGTCTCACAGCCTCAAATTTCTCAGCCACACCCAAACTACAATGTGGAATGGGATCGTTCACCGGCAGCAGGTGTACATCCCCGTTAGCTAGCGAGAAAAAAACAAATAGCTACCCCAGCTACTCGACCAGCTCTAATGGATAAAGCCTGAAGTGGGATCAGCTACTGTCACAGGAGATCTTTCCAAAGGTGCCATAGTCAGGATGCGTGGAGACAGTTGTGTATCGCCTTTCCACTGTAGGCAAAGGATCCAAGAGACATTGGAATATAGATCCAAGATGATCCAAGCCATTAACACTGAAGATTGCACTCCCATCTTGACACAAAGAAAGAGTTGAAACATGTTGAAACCACAAATTTCCATTCTGTTTCGGCAACCGTTTACGTCTAGTGTCAATGACCCTGGTCTTTCCTGCTTGAAACTGCAATTCGGGGCTGTCGCCAATTCTTTTAATCCAAAAAATCCCCGATTTTTCCAGTCAAACAGCGGCAAAACGGTGATAGTAAAAAGAGGCGGGATTCACCATGACCAGCCTGTGCTTGGGGGGGCAGTTCCACTTCTAAGTGTATATATAACATGATATTACCACATAGTTCTAGGGGTTCCTGTTCTATCCCCACCATATGAGGGGTGAAGACCACCCAACCGCCGTCGCGCTAAGATGCAGCCCCGTACGTGGCACAAAGCCTCCCCTTGTACTTCCATTCCTCAGAAGTTGTTCATGGTCAATCTTCCCCTGAAAAACAACATGTTTGGTATGCTATCAGAATAGTGTGTAGATATATATTTATATTTATATACGTTTTTGACATATTCTTATATCATTGATCATTGTCATTATAAGTAATATATTACTTCATCTGAGCCATGAATAATACACCTATCCCATCCGGTGTATGGGGAGCAAACCAACCTTAAAAATTAGAGAAAACCAGCCGCAAAACCAGCTGCAAAATGGGGATTTATTGGGATGTCATGGGATATCATGGGGATATCTTTGGTATACCCTCTGGTCATTTCTTAGATAGCTGATAGCTATGACAAATCAGCATGCAAAATTAGAGGCAAATCTTCGAACTAAATGGGCCATCGTTTCCATAGCCATGCCAAACTACCGCAGGTCATAAATGTGCATTTATAGCAAAAAATAACAAGTTAACCCAATGTCCCCTACTCAGCTAAGGTCTACTCTTAAAAAAATGTCTGGTTCGTTGTTGAGACGCTCTTTTGGCTCCAGAAAATATTGAAGTGTTTATTATCCCTTTATTGGGAATGGAAAGAAATAGGAATACGTGTCTTGTTTGAAACCAGAAACCCCACTAAGCTCAAGGAGGAAATCTTCAGCGCGAATTCTCCCTGAAACTAACTCAGTGATGTTTTTGCGAATAGCTTAGGAACTCATACTCAAAGTGTATATCTTGATATACACCACATAATCCATGTAGTGGGGATATAAACCATATATAACATTATATAACAACAATGTAATATAATCCATATGTATCATGAGATAAGTAGTAAGTAGTACGTCAGATATTTGCCACTTGGCCAAGTAGTTCCTAGCACAGAAATCAGAGATGGATAACTCGCTGATGATTGCAACCCATGGCTAATGTCCCTGAAAGATAGCAAATGATACCCTCTGGTAAACTCACATGGCTGTGGAAAATCACCATGTTTAATGCGTAAATCAACTATAAATGGCAATTTTCAATAGCCATATGAAATTACCAAACGATATATGGAGCTGTTTTGGCAACCGAACTCCACCTTGGGATCCTGAAATAACGTGGATCCTAGCAGGCCTCCCCAAATCCCCTGTTCGCACATGGCGCCTCGCCGAAAACCCAAAAAGCAAGGACCGTTTTTTTTGTGAGGATGTGTGAGGAACTCCTATGGTATAATGGGTATCTCTGGGGTTTTCTTGGATATCCTGTATTAAATGTGAAAATATCTATATATAGTATTCCCCCGTTAGAGCTACCCAACTATTCCCAGGCACCCAAGAAATCGAAATCCGCCAGTTCCATAGGGCTAGGAACAGTTGAAATGATCCGAGTTTGATTCTCTTGGCGCTGTGTTGATCGCAAAGAATTGTCGATTTTTAATTTCTAACTGAATAAGTGAAAACAAACAGCGCAACATATCTGAAACCAGAACATCCTTTTTCCTAGAAAGAAACCCAATCTATTCCAAGATGTGATTGGCTTACATATCCTACACTTGTTGTGGTTCAATGGTTTCATGGTTTTCCATTTTTGAGCCAATATCCCTGTAAATCATGGTTCAAACATGTTTGTATTTTTAAATAGATGTTCATAACATCAAATGGGTTTGTCTGAGAATGGTTTACCTCCAGATTTGATGGTGATCAACATTTTCCCTATTGAAACTGCCATTTTTTCGAGGCATGTCGCAAGTCATCAGGCTCAGTTCAACGCCAAGTGGCAGCCCAAAGGGTTGGTAGGCACAAGACTTCGCCCTCGTCAACTTCGACTTCGCCCTTGCCGTTTGGAGCGTAGCACAAGCGCCCCGTCTCGATGATGAAGACCTTGAGGAAGTGGGGAGATCTGGGAGCAACTTCAAGATATTTGGGGATAAGTAATGTGCATATAATTGTATGTATGTGTATATATACATATATATGTATATGTATATATATATATATGGGGTTACAGGGTTGTTTTGGGCGTTTGTTTTTGCGCGTGTTTGGAGAGCGCACCAGGCCATCACCATCATTGAGGAACTGCGGCTCCAATTCCAAGACCAAGCGGCTGACCTGCATTGCCATCAGAAGAGCCAGCAGCAGCATCATACTCTGCCTCATCAATCACGCCAAAATCCATGCGGAGCCTCTTCGGGTCCGGAGAGTGCAGCTCCTCCTTCAACTGAATGGCCGCAGTAGGACTGGTGCCAGACACTGGATCTTGAAGGGACTGTGTTTGGGGATGGACGGCAACTGCTACATCCGATGGGCCGGGGGCAGCCTCAGCGCAACCATGCCAAAAGAGTGCAGTGGGTACTTGAACAGGATCTATGCAGCTGTCAACAAAGCAGTCTGTCTAGCAAGGGTTTGCCAGGATGTTGCGACCATACCTTGTCACTGGACAGAGACCTTTGCTGCCATGAAGACGGATCACAAAGAGCAAGTGCATAGCAACACCAAGCAACACCGAGTTGTTGATGACAAGGTGCAAAGATATAACACCAAGGCTCAAAAACACCGTATTTTAGAACGCCCCAAACACCCCTGAAGCCATATATATATATGTATATGTGTGTACTGTATGTGTATGTGTATGTGTATATATATATATGTGCATATATGTATGTGTATATCTGTATAATATATATATATGTATATATATATATATAATCATAGATATATAGGGGGAATCAGGTGATATAAGATATATCTCTACAATATGTGTTTTTAGGTCCAATGGTAGTGGGATAGAGTGTGGATCCCAAGCATCCCATGACAGTCAGCGGGGATCATTGAAACATTTCTGTAAGGATCTAGTGAGTTATCATGGTGATGGGATAGGATATTTTTCGGAGATACGACTTTGACATATGTCCAGATATGCGAATGTACCCCAATTCAAGGACATTTGGATGCAGAAAATGGGGTTTGGAAACATGGGAATGAGAGTCAGTTGGCCTATGGTTGAAATCAAATGCTCAGTCAACAATCAACGGGTGGCTGATAACAATCATTAAGTCAAACGTGGTGTTGAAACCAGTTGCGTGCAAGATGTGCGAAGTTTCAAGTATATACGTAAGTTAATCAATATATATAATATACAGTACATATACGGTTCATTGTTTGGTCAATTCTCCCATTACAAAATAGACATGATTTCTCGATGGGGTTAAATTGAGGGTTTATCCGCTATAAATGAGTGAACTACTTATGGTTGCTAAAGCACAAAAGAGCATCTTGAATTACCCTCCCGTAAACTAGCATAGAACATAACCAATGTAGATATTATCTACCAAAGATTATGATTTTCCACCTCTATGTTTGCCCTAGGGTATCCAGAACTCACCAAATCAGAAACCTGGGACCCAGTGTGGAATGCATGCTTTCCCCAGTCCTAACCCATCATTTTCGTTGTCTGCCGACGTCAATGGATGGTTACTGGAAAATCCCACTATAAATGGATGATTTAGGGGTAGCCCCATGACTTAGGAAACCTCCATATCTTACGATCGATTTTGACAGCGATGCTGGGCGGTCCCCGGAAATGTGTCGTGCCTCAGTGCAAGTGCGCCCTGGCAGGAAGGCATCCTGCATGGGCTTGGCGATGTGCTCCACCATGCAGAAGTGGCAGACGGTGCGAAGGAAGTGGAAGTCCTGGTGCGACGGTGCGACTTCCAGGTGAGACCTGGAGAACGCATCACTTAAAATGATGGGAATGAAATGGTGCCCAAAATGTCATGCGTATGATAAAAGCGTGATATCAACTCCTGTAATTAGTCTGAGGGGATGTGACCTACACATACTTACACTCAAAAAGGATGAGTTTAACCTACTGAGCATAATTTCAAGCTCCAAAAATGGGAAGATCACCGACACAAAAATGTTGATTTAATTTGACTGAAAGAACTTCGTTCCATCGAAAAAAGTCCACAGCGGTTGTATCCCGACAGTCGATGCTGTCTTGTTTCATCACTCTATAGTGGTCTCATCCCAAACAATGGAATCTTTGTCAATTGAAATCATCATCCTTTTGAAGTAGACTTGTTGTAGGATGGAAAACGATAGAATTTCCTCAAAGTCCACCCATGTTATCCCATGTGTTGATGTCTAAACTCGCAAAAAATCTCTTTTCAACCGTGATTGCTGAGGGTTATATTGGTTATATGAATGGCTTAGCGGCTAAACTCGATTCAACCTCCATCAATGCTCAAATTCCAGGTGAACCCCCTTCTCGCTGCCTCCCTGGATGAAAATGGGCTCCTCGGTATGGGCCCATGAAGGCCACACGCGGAGCTGCGTCAGCATTGCCATGAACATCTCCTTCGGTGACTTGACCATTGTTGATAAATTATTAATATTTAATTATCTGTTATTCTATGTTGTCATTGTTACATAGCGTTACAAATTATAGGGGGTTACTATGGGTTACTAACCAATACTAGCCTATAGATTTATTTTGGGATTGTGATGACTCATCATGAGTCTGACGATGGGAGATCCTGGGGTCCTCCTGGGACGTGACATGCCCAAATTCCAAGCCGTGGCCATCATGTCGAACAGATTTCATCCCCTCCCCCCAGAATTGTTTGAGGAGAAACACACTGGATGAAATGTGCTAGACTCAAGTAAGCAACTTGATGCGGTTCACTCATCCCGAATGGCTCCAAAAACCCTTCATCCATCATAAATCCATGTCAATTCACTGTTCATTGGTTGATAGTTCAACTGCCGACCATGCATCGCCCCCATCACCGCCTCGTGCAGCTGTTGATGCAGAGTCTCGGGGATGCCCCGGATCAGTTCCACTTCCGTCTCCTGGACTCCTTGGTTCATGTCGTTTCGGAGCCAAGGTCCAGATGCAGCCACCATTCATGGGGGTTTCCATACTTATGGGGATACCCCAAGCGAGCATTGGATTGTTTTTTTGGGGGAAAAATCCATCTGCAAATGGATGATTAAAGTAGGGTACCCCTATTTTAGGAAACCCACTATGCTGACACATGCGTTGGATTGTTTTGGAAGTATGCCTCCAAACATGGAAAGGTTGCAACCAGGTTTGAACTTGGGGATACCCATGCAAACATGGAATGGTGCCGGATGAAACAAAGTGGACACAACACGTGCTGCCCGCAAGCTGCTTGCGGCAAACGTTCAAAACATTCAAAACGTTCAACCAATGGTTGGTGTGATCATCATCCCATTCATAAGGTTGAAGATCCAAAATCTTTGGAACCACTGAAAAAAGATTCCGGATGTAACTACATCCCCTGTGGACCACCTATGTTGGTTACATCCCACACCCAGTTCAGTAGAGGCCAGTTTTGTAGTGGACCTCGTGCTGCCCATTGCAACAAGGCACGCACTTGGAACATCCCTTCCTTCCGCAAGACATCTTCGACCTGTGTCGACCGTCTCTGAAGATCTCTCAGCAATCGCACTGTTGGTTTCAAACTAACATTAGGAGGTTTCCTAAAATGGGGGGTACCCGAATAGCTGGATGGTTTATAATGGAAAAGGCTATTATGATCTATTATGTAATGAATGATTTCGGGGTACTCCCCATTTCAGGAAACCTCCATATGCATCAAGGGTACAGAGTCAGGAACGCAAATGTACGCCTAAAGCCCTAAAAATGGGCCCGAATCCCAGCATCGCAGCGCAAAAGCTGCTTTCGGAAACCTGTGCTGTTCTGTAGCATTAAAGCAGCTGACACAGACATGATGGAAATCAAAATACCAATGGATTGAAGTTGAATCCCCAGGATCCCATCCATACTCTTTGTTCACCAAGAACTTTTTTAGTGGAAACCAGAAATTTGCTCCCCATTTCCTCAAGAAATGAGTGGTAAAACAAATATGATATGGATTTTGCCAATCGGATTCCCTATGGCCCTAGGTGGGTTATCCACTTGGGAAAATCAACACATCCCCCACCTTGCCGTAGAGGTCCGCCGACAGGTTGCGCTCGCAGAAGAAGCGCAGCAGCGAGGCACGTTGTGAAAACTGCTTCGCTTGCGAGGCGCGAAGAGAACCTTAGGGGAAAAAACGGCCAATGGAATCCAATGGATATGAATGATGTATTCATGTGTATATATATATATGAGTATCAAATAGTTGCTTCATGGAATTTTATGGAATAGAAGTTTTAATGCAAATGGTAATGTATAGGAATGTCTATGGATGATGAATAGATGACGGATGTATAGATACGAATATACAATTACGTAAATGAATGATTCATGGCGAGAGTCAGTGGCATTTGATTACTGTTTGTCATCGTTGAACCCCTGAAAACCTTGGTTGAACACTCCACCACTCCCCTTCTGGAAGTTCTCATTGAGGAATGTCGGGCCTCGGAGCAGGCAAAGCCTACGCCAGAAACTATCCCCAATGACTCACGATATGGGTGTTTCCATAAATGGCTAAATGGGGGATCCCCAATAGCTGGATGGCTGATTTCATGGAAAATCCATGAAAATCCATCTATAAATGGATGATTAAAGTAGGGTACCCCCATGACTTAGGAAACCAACATATCTGTGCTATAAACCCGCCGAGTTATTGGAAGTTCTTGGAGCTTTATCGCTGTGCCAGGCTTTGCCGAAATACTAAGGGTGCCATATGGTATCCGCTATGGGGGGCATCAGGTGCATACTAGGTGTGGCACCTCGTGTGTGCTATGGGTGGCATGACACAATCGATCTGCAAACGGCACATGAATATGCTCTGGTGGGCATATATGACATGGGTATGCGCTGGTGGACATTCCAGTATATGCTGTATTGGGATGTAATGTCTTGGGCAATTTTGGGTAAGTATTGAGCATATCTTTTGTGCAACTGATGGAAAAAGGTGGTTCAAAAAATCAAAATCCAAGCCTAGCGAGTGCCACAGCAAGAAAACGACCGTTTTCTTCATTTTCTTCGGCGTCGAATGTCCGGGGAAACTGGTCTTATGTCTTCATGGCGTGGAGAAGCTGTGAATTAGCTGTGGCCAATGACACCAAAGCTGGAGCTCACTAGCTCAAATGGCAAAAACTGATCCTAAACTGTACACATCAGCAGCCAAGTTGAAATGGCCCATGACAGACTCATCAGGGCCAAGGTCTTGCTCAGATTTGCTCAGAATTTCAAGGTAGGGAAGGAAGGAATTGAAGGTCATGAAGGAATTGACGCATCTGACGAATCTGTCCTCATTGTCACTTTCAATCATAAAGGAGAACGTATCAACCCAAGCAAAGCGCCCAAAGCCGCCCACCAAGAAGGGAAGGCAAAATCACCTTGACATGCACGAATAACAAAGGCAGCAAGAGTGAAAGTGAAGCCCCACACTGCTTGTGCACGCATACCAAGCAATGGCAGCTTCAACAGCCATATCCGTAGCAACCAAGAAGTGCCAGATTTCCAGCAGATGGACATCCAGATGAACCACGAGATAAAGAGTGCTAGGTTTGCTCCTGCCAAACTGCGAAAGATCAGTTGATCTCCTGGTACGATGACAAGGCCTATGATAGCGCCTGCAAACACGAAGAGTAGAGTGACCGGCCCCGACATGAAGAAAACAAATGCATAATGACCCCATTTCTTAAGAGTGCTTCTTCTGTCGACAGGTTCGTCGACCATTACCCATTCCGACTCTGCCGCAGGCTGGTTTGCCTGCCCCATGATGTGCGGAAATCGCTTGACTCTGAGAATTTAAGCTGCATGATGATATGTGTGAATTGATGGACTGATCGGTGGATTGATCGAGGCCCCAACATGCCAACATGCCAACATGCCAACAAGTTTCTGAAACCTGGTACCGGTACCTAATTCTGCTTGAACTCACATCCAAACACATCCAAACCTAAATGTGCAGAGGCGACATGCTGAATACAGAAATGACAAGAAATGACTTATTTGGCATCCGCGTCTCTTAATGATCTCAATGGTTTTGATTGAATGCCAAGCTCAAAGTTGTTGACTGCCTTAATTCTACTTTGTTGAAACACCGAGGCTTGTAACTTGCTCTGGGCTCTCCGACGGCAGCGACACCGCCGAAGATGAACATCACAAAATAGCAGGGCGGCCGAGGAAAGACCAAAGATGACGAAAAGAAGCAACAAAGCCCTGGTAAATATATATATATATATATTATATATATATTATATATATATATATATGTTGTAAAACCTTCCCACTTAGGAAAGTGGTTGCACAATGGCGGCACAGCCGAAAGATTCATTTGAGAAAAACTCCATCAAGCACAGCCTACACTCTAACATCCGATCCAAAAACAATACCCTCTGATAAACAAACATAGCTATTGAAAATGGCCATTTATAGTGGATTTTCCAATTAAAAATGGTGATTTTCCATAGTTATGGTATAGTTTGCCAGAGGGTATCAATGGTGCCACAGAACAAAAATAGATCAATCACCTCTCCAACGTCCCTGGAACAGATGTTGCCATAAAATACGACTGCGCAGCTCCTATCCCATCCAACTATAGCTAAAGTTAGAACCAAAATCCCCAGAACCCCAACTCGAAACACATCAACGATAAAATCATAAAATTCTGGGTTCAAAGAAAAAGATAGCTACATGAATGCTACATGCTACCTAGCAATAAACCTTTAATTTTGAGATGTTTTGAGTATCCCCCTTCCAAAGAAATAGAGAACCTGGCAACAGATTGTGGGTCCACCCACCCGAGGAAACTCCGAGTGCTTCGGGATCAAAGATCAACTGGGGAGATTTAGAGACTTTGGGGGATATTTGGTCATTTGGTGATATTTTGAAACACTCAGGGATATTTGGAGAATTTGGAGATCGAATCAAACTAACTATAAGTCTAATATCTATCAAGTCCATATATTATATCGGATATTCAGGAATATTATATATATATATATATAGTGATAAGAGTCCAAGGATAGAATGGACACACAAGCAGATAGAAATGGATTCACAACGATTTCGATACAACTCCGGCTGGGTGTTGCTTTCCATTTAGGTGGGGCAACTACGATCTACCTTCCATATGCAGCATAACCTCAAGGCTCAGAAAACCAAACACACACCAATCAGTTCTCTGATGAAATACCACCAGGTGCGCATCAAATTCAGAGAGCTCCAAGCATGCCAAGTTTAAATCAGACACTCATTTGTTTTGGCATGTTCTGCCGTGTTTTGGAAGGTGTTCCCACAGGATCTTTCTTGGGAGCTACACTGGTCCTGGGTCCTCTGCTCTTGTCTCAAAATAGGATACCCAAAAATCCCATGGTTGAGAGCAGTATTTTCCGGCATTTACCATCTGGTTATTTAACATAGCCATGGTATAGATGGCCCATAGAAATAGATGGTTTACCTATTAAAAATGGTGATTTCCCATGGCTATGTTAAATAACCAGAGGGTATTAATTAGTCAATGGCCACACAATCGAGTAAAGTACCTATGTTTGGACAACATTTAAAAGCGAGCGTCCGATTAAAATCCCGTTTGATGACTTTCCCATTAATGGGATTGTTCGGATCACAATTCATGGCATTTTAACAACTCCTCATGGGAGATATTTCATACATTGAAACACTCATTTATATGGGTTTGTCCAAAAAAGGGCTACACCAAGATTTGATCATCATTTTCCCTACTAAATTCATCATTTTGGGGATATCGCCTATTTCCATCTATTTTCAGTCAAAATCATCCGGCTTTGTCTGAAAATAGGCAACCCCATTCCATCCACTTCTTTCCCATCATTTTTCCACCTTCAGATTCACATATGTTTTTTCTTCCCCCATGTTCAAACACATCCGGCCATTTTCATTACATAGTTTTCACCAGCTTGTTTATATTATCCATACTATCTATATTATCTATGGTTGTATTATGTTGTATTTCTCATTCATCATACTAGACTCTATGCTTATAAATATATAATATATATATAATATAATATATATATATATAATATTATGATCCATACATATCCATACTATCCATACTCTCTCTATTCGTTGTATCATCCCAGATCATCCCAACGTTCCCGGCGGCTTCGCTCCGCGAGAGCGAGACTCACGGTGGCGGTGATGGAACTGATGAAGGACGAGAAGACGCCCATGGCTAAGAGGATGACCCAAACCGCAAAGAGCCTGGCCGGACGCGCCGACCGAGGTGAACTGGAGGTGAAGTATTTTTGTTGGGTTAACTGGAGCTGATGCGAATTTTCTGGGAAATGGTCGATAGAAGCTATCTAATATTATATGTACGAAAGTGAGAGGCGAAAGAATGGCGATGATCACTCTTTAACATCTAATTTGTGAAACAGCGTGTTTGACGACGATCAACCATGAGGAAGCCTCGCGCTGGTTCGAAAAGATCATAGATTCATAACAACCAAGCAATCCCAATCTGCCATGGTGAAGACTTTCTGGTGCGCTAAATACCCATTTCATGGCAAGAGCCCAGGTGTAAGGTGGTGCCCCGCAGTTATAAGTTGATAAATAACCTCATCTAACTAGAATTATAGTCACGAAGAAAATATAAACCAACTTACCCTCTGGTTATTGTTTATATAGCAATGGAAGCCATGGCCCATTTAATTCGATGATAAGAATTATTATTTACCGCTTTACCATGTTAAATATATATATATATATATTCCATACCTATCGTAAAAGGGGACTCAAAATTGTAGTAATATTGACTCAACATCCTAAGAAACAGCTGGTTATGTTTCTGGTCAGGCTGTGACCACCATTATCCCTCTAAAACCAGGGATATCACAAAAAAAATCTTGGACGACTGAGGAACAAACCACAATTCCACAACATATGTCTAGAATTGTCTAGATCAAATGTTTTTCTACATCATCTATTTCCACATCATAAATCTCACATACCATCTAACTCCCGTCAAACGTCTCGCCTCTCAAGGGCGCTATTGGGCGCGATATCGTTGGTGGCCGGGGTAAACCTGGGCCCAAAAATCATGGGAAAAATACGGGGAATTTAACTTCATGGCATGGTGATCTAGTGGATACCCTCTGGTAAACTGTACCATAACTATGGAAAGATCCACCATTTTCAATGGGTAAATCCACTATAAATGGTCATTTTCAATAGTTATGTTTGTTTATCAGAGGGTATGATTAGTGAAATGGGTTATAGTAATCCCGAAATACAGGTGGATGCAGTGGATGCCTGAAAGTTGGAAACTTTTCACATAGATTAGAAGTACAAATTGTCGAAGCACTTCTCGACATCTTTTTTGAGGTTCTATAATGGCTGGAAATATACCGTCTAAAATATGATATCAGTGGTGATCTAATGGATATGATTAATATAGTTTATTCTTGGGATTGCTGGAATATAACTTATTTTCAACTAACAATATATGGGTCAGTCTTAATTGATGAAACAGGGCTGGGAAAATCATCGATTTCGATGGGGAAAAATCACCGGCATTTTTTTCAGAGAGCTGATTACAAGTCATGGTATCCCCATGTATACCCCGCTTACTTTCGGGCTATCTGGATAGGGAAATTCATGATCATCCATGAAAATTGGTGGTGCCTGGTGCCTTATTCTACAATCACTATATAACAAGCAATAGAATATGGACTTGTCCAAACATGTGAAAATAACCAAGACAGAAGTGACCAGCAAACTATGGATATGATGATGAAAACAATAATACCAACAGGGACATAAACGCAGACCTGGTCCACTGGTGAAACCTGCAGATTTTGCTAGATATCTCATGGCTTCGTTCCAGGCACGTTTTTCATGGCTTCGTTCATGGCTGATCAACTTAAACCATAGAACAATATATAGAACACACCTATTAGCAGTCACAAAAAACAAAAGAAACATTTAAGGCAAAAACTGGTCGTTTTTTCTTGGGGGTGTACTACTAGTAGCCAACATATTTGGGTTGGCGACCCATCGGTGGGGATCCCTCAACCCATAATCCCAGAATCCCCAAGAGAACCAGGTACTACCGGTGGTGCCATGTGGTGCCCCCAAACATGGCTGCTAAGTTGGTCTATGGATAGGTTAACTGCTTGGTTTTTGGAAGATATTGGCAGATATTATATATATATAAATATATGGTAGACGTCGACATTCTCACACTAGATGATGTAGATGAACAGCATCTTGTAGTCTAACCTCCTCCCAGTCCAATCCTACATCCCAAAAAGTGAGAGTCTATACTATAACAGCCTATAACACACCCTATTTTTTAACATCCTGCCTATAACTAATCCAAATCGTTGTCTCAACCAGGCGCCGAGTCCAACGAGGTCCAAGGCGCTGTGTTAGCGTCCAGTGCATGGAGGCGGCGTAAGATTCTGTGAAGCCAGCCTCAGGCACAAGCCGTGGCACCCTGGGGCACTGGCGCTAATGTTGGTAAAAAATGTTCCAAAGTAAAAATTGCTGGCCACTAAAGTCACGGTCCTGTTGGTGAACTCAAATTCTCAAATGAAAGTTTAGTCCACATTTTCTTGATTTATCAATGGGTTCGAAAAGAATTGTAGGTGACTTAGTCTGACCCTGTGGTGAGCAACGATATACGGCCAAACCGCTCAGTTCCCATGTGTTTTCTTTCTCAGTTTCCTGATTTCCCGACATGTTGCTAAAATATGCTAAAAAGTCACATCCGTTCCCATCCAAAATATGAAAGAAAATTCTGACATGTTGGATGCTCACCTTCCAAAAAAGCTACAAATTCCACCATTTCCATCATCTCAATCTATCATGTGATTGGGAATTTAATTGTAGCTCCAGAAACATATGGACTATATCTGGAGGTTGCCGAAAATGGGGGTTCCCGCAAATCATCCCCAAATTAGATCATTTTCGGAAGTTTAGCCTTGAAACATCTATTGAAACAGATGGCTTTGGGGATCCATTTAAAGAACCCCCCATATTCCCCATATCGATACCTATCCAGATGGCAACCCCCAGCCCACGCTTCGCCACGGCTACGTCTGCCATGTTGGAGCGTACGATCCAGCTGTTGCCCGTCTCCAACATGATCCTGTCCAAGTACGATGACCATTGTTTGGTGGCTTGCAACCATGAAGCTGACTCTAGCAGCAAAATAGTTATGTAAGTTATTTAGCAGCAACACCTAGTTAAGCATGAAACTATTTTGTGACTCTAGACAAAACCTAGGTACCTGACATTAGCAGCAAACATGTAGAGACTAAGACAAAACAACTAAAAATAAATTAAATGGTCTTGATGTGCTAAAGCACTACGCCTAAAAAATTGTGACTTTGGGGATGGTTTATGACATTGGATGAATGGTTCACCTTGGTACTCGGGTCCCTCTGCAAGATCCATTTCGATGGCAAATGATGAATTAAATGACTTGTAATTTATAATCTATGAGCGTACATTAGATATACGTATATAAATCAGCTATCAATCGAAGGTTGACACTACAAGTTACAAGTCCCTATCATCATTTTACGGAGCGCGCACCCCTTTTACACAGGAATGTGTGGGTAGAAACCACAGAATCCCCTCTCAAGTTGACTGGGCAGTCAGAAAAAAGGTATGTAAGTATGTAGCATACGTTTCAGCCACAAAATAGTTATGCAAGTCATGTAGCAAAACAGAATATAGACCAAAGTCATGAGCAAACAGGTCGCAAAGGAAAGTTCTGTAGCCGACAGTTCAAACAGATTTCAGACAGCTGCAGGCTCTTGAGGCATGCTAGAGATATGCAGCAAACCTTGGAGAGGCAAATCTATGTGTGCCCTTCTCAAGTTACTTGGGTAAGTTGCCCATAGTTACCATAGTTGTTGGGCGATGGTCATCAATCCATCTATTTGTGGGATTTACCCCACTTGAAGCAAACAAATTAAATAGACTTTGATGGTTTCGGCCCACCATGAATGTAGATCACTTTAAATGTGCCCCATGGGTTTTCCGCATCTTTTTACTGTTTGCCTCAGGGTATGAATTATACCCATGGCCAAATCATATAACAGTAAGGATGTCATGTCACAGGATGACAATACCATTTAGGGCCTCTTTACTACTCTATGGGATCCAAGAATAACATCAAATCAGCTGAAATGTCAAAAAATAACCTCAACATTGGGCCAAGAACATGACTCAAAAACAACGTCCTTTTCATTGAACCCTGTATATTGTGTTGGTGCCATATTTGTTCAAACTTCAACCATAATAACCATAAAGCCACAATCATGGGGCCCCCATGGCATACAAGAAGCATGACTCTTGAAAGCATGCCTCTGCTGGGGGGCCACATGAAGAAGTGATATTCCCCAACAAAATGTGACACGCAATGAACCCATTTAAATTAAACTCACTGTTCACCCAGGTTTCCTAAGCTTTGGGACGTCAGGTACACTTGTATAATCTTATGTACCCCTCTGGTAATCAAATTATGGCTTGCCAAAAATAAACAAAAAATGACTTGCAAAAAAAAACAACAAAATGCATGTTCATCAATTCATCATATATGTTCCCATTTTTTCGAGTTCGTTCCAGGGCTCGTTCCTGGAATGGCTTTGCCATGGCTTAAGCTGACGACCACCCCCCCGGATCGCTCCAGGATCCCATTCCATACCACAAACAGGCGATAATGTGGTTCACTAAGAGCATCATGATGAGGCCCATCACCACCTGCACTCCGGCACCAGCTTCGGAATCTTCGGAAGGAGATGGAACGATGTTTGCAAGAAAACACGCAACAGCACATGGAGAAACATCATGAAACATCCAAAAAACTATTTTGGACTTAGAAGAACTTGAGATGCCAAGTCCGAAGCTGAAAATCTGCAGCTTGGGCTGGGGGTTGGTGGTAGAATCAGGTCCTCTGTGATTCCAAGTCCAAGAATATGCCGGTAGGAAAATACCCTGGCAATGGAAAAACACCTTTGGGACAATATCTACACATGAATAGATTGTAGTAAACCCCAAAAAACATGTTCATAGAAGTGTTTCCAAGATGCTACTTCGATGCTTTGTACCTCATCTATTTGAGCAGTTTCCAACTTTTCGGCATTTTGGGGGGCCCAAGACCCCCACCTTTGCCACCATGAAGACATGAACCGACAGAAAACGGTTGGCCAGGAGAGTCAACTCCTCCGCAAGGACATCCGCGAAATCCACAGAATCATCAGATTTCCCATCTCATTGTTCCTGGGTTTTTCTAATATATGGTTAATATATGGTTAATATTGGTTAATATATGGATGGACATCTCAGAGGTAGTCCTCACTGGCTCACGGCATGATTGCCTGACATGAGATATCATGATTCTTGCGAGGTTGTCTGTGATTTGCGAGAAGTGAGCCACGCCAAAGGCCTCTTGACAATACTCCTGTGGATCAACCCTCATTGATCAACCCATCAACCCAGCAATCCATATTGTTGATAGTTAAGAAATAAAACATAAAAATCACCATCTAATAAATTGATGGTTAAGTTCCATCAAAATCCCATGGAAATCCCATGACATCCCCTCCTGCTGAAGCTTCACAGCACGAAGCAACCGCAGCAGCCGCAGCAAACGCATCTGCCAGGGCCGCTCTTTTGTGGCATTTTCAACGGAAAGTGAGGGGCATAACCGGCATAACCCCACCAGAAATGGATAGAAATGGTGATTTCATTGGATATTTCATGATGATGTTTTGGCGACAGAAAACCTACTTGGGGGTGCAGTTGAGGTGGATATAAGATGATGATTTTGGCATGGTTATAAAATGTTATAAACCCCCCCTAAGTTCGGATATAGGGCCCGTAAGCATGGTGAAATCTATGCATTTATAACCGGAACTGCACTTCCAACTACCTAGTCATTCTACCATATAGTTTGGTTTTAATGCGATTTAATGGGATTTAATTGGATTTAATACGATTTGATGGGATTTAATGGGATGTATATAATGGGATTAAATTTAGTGGGGTCCCAGTCTGGAATCGCCAAGTCAGTTTCTAAGTAGGCTATATAACTGTTGGGTTTATGGTGTAACTAACTGTTGGTGGGTTGACAGACAAACATAGCATTTTTTTGGGCACCACGAGTTACTTTGGTGAAGAATACATACATTTATAATATGTGTATAAATATATATAATATATTTGAAGGATATGATAGGCCATAACCCATAGTTTTGACGAAGGATATACATATACCAACTTGGATTTGCTGCCTACTAAGACACTCAATGTACCCATAAAAAAGATGCCAAAAGCACTGATATTATGTGGTATACTACAGCACCCATGTTTAGGGTGACACGTATTTCCGCGACCCTCGGGGCGTTGTGATTCTTGTTATCATGCTACATGGGTGGGGTGGCATACGGGATGGAAGACATGCAGCTGAAACTGTTTGTCGTCAAATGATCCAAACTGTCCAAACACATCATTCATGAACTAGCGAAAGGTGATGGGTTTCCGTACATTGTTAGGTAAAAAAAAATGGCAGGGTTGTGAAAACAAGTGTTACCATGTAAACATGGGTCAACAGAGAGTCGACAGGTAGTTATTACTTAATATGGCTGGTTTATGAGAAAGCCAACCATTAGTGGGGGATGATTTGGGATCCGATATGATGTCGTATGATATAATTTGGGATACCGTATGTTCCCATGTTGATTTGATATCTGGGTCCATGGAAACAAGCCCAGCAGTTTAAATCTAGAGTTTCTATGAAAAACTTCACGTTGAACTTGGTCGGGGTAGTTATGTGTATACAAATATATACATATTATGTACATATAGGAAGGACCAATATTGTTTTTTTTGGTGTATCTCAGATATGACTGGAAATTGTGTTCTTTTCTGCTTGATTATTTAATGTTTGAAATTGTTCAACTAGACCATATATCATCATATATCTAAGGAATCTAAGGCATAAAACCAGGCAATAACTACATTATCCACATGGACCTGTGTTCGTCATGAAATCCCAAAGAAAATCTCTGAAGTGATGGTCATCCTCTCACCATGGCCATGGGAACTGGATGAAGTGCTACAAAACTTCACGTATATCAATGGGAGGCTCGTGATCTACTTAAGCCATCTGGCTTTGTCTGAAAATCAGGGTACCCAGGTGTCACCAGGGTACCCCAAAATCCCATGGGTTAATAGATACCTCATGATACCCATTAAAAAGACCATAGGGGTTCACGCCCACGATGAGACAAACCCAAAATCCTATGTTTTGCCGTTAAATAGCCAAAATCCCCCCATGTTCCATCATTCAGCCAAATAAAAATCTCTATGTTTGGTGGGTAGGTGCCATAAAACCAGTATTCTTCACCGTTTAATGCAGTGTTTGTATGTGTTTCTATGTGTTAAAATGTCCATTCTGGTTGGTGCATCCACCATTCAACATTTAGGGCCGCGAGCCGTGCGGAGGAAGCGAGCAGAGCGAAAGCCGTCGCTGGTTTCCTGGTGCACTTGGGATTCCGCTGGGATTCAATGGGGATTTCATGTGGGTTTAACTGTTTAACTAATGGACATCAATGGGGATATTCCAAAAATGGTGGTACCCCCAGTTCTCACCCATTTTTGGGACTGGGATTTTCCATGAAATCAACCATGCGTTGATGGGAGTCCCCCACAACTAGCATCAACTAGCCACAATTGTGGCAACTTCGCTGCCTCCCCGAAGAATTCCACCATCAGCAGTGCCACGTCAATGGAAACCACCGCAAGGTCCAAGAAGAAGTAGGAACCTTTTGCCAATCCAATGGTCACCATCAAAAATATGGGCCATTTTTTGCCCAATGTCACCCATTTTGGGTCAAAAAAAATTGGGGACTGATCAAAACCTACCCCCCCAAAAAAAAAAACGAAGTCAGACTGGTTGATGTTCACTTTTGAACTAGCCCGTGAAGATATCAGGTTTTTGATCAGCCCACTGGGATCCATAACCATGTCACTGGCTGAGGTTTCTCACTGCTCAGAGTCCCAAAGTTTGATGAAAACATGATCTGAAAGGAAAGCGGTTCTAAATTGCTTGGGGTGAAACTCCTATGGAATCCTTTGATGATTTTCCGTTAAAAACGATCTTCAAACCTCCAGAGTTTCAGAGTTCAATGAGTTCAATCCAAGATTTCCATGGAATCCAAGACTCCTAGGGTTTGTTTTTCCATGTTTTTCCCATCCAAATCCATGAAATCAACAGATCTCTCAACTCACATTGATCCGAGGTGCGGCAATAGATCCTCGCCAAGGGCAGGATGCGCATCTCCGTCTTCCCCTGTGTTTCAACGCCAAAGAACAGGTTCATCGGCCTCAGAATGCTGGAAGTTGCTGCCTTCAACTGGGAAGTTGGAACAAAGAATGACCTGAATGGACCTTGGTCATCGTTGAAGAATGGTTTATGATGGATGACAAAGGGCAAAATTGCTTAACTGATGTTAAGTGAGAATGGTTTCGTAGTTATGCTGTAGCACCATGGCAATTCAAAAGAAATCTGGAGAAGTTGACGACGGTTTGTCGTCGACAAGGGTTTCTCTGCTTGCTTGGTGCACGGTTGGCGCACCGCTCGGGCCGCAAGGATGTCTTGTGATGGTAATGAATAATCATTATTTAAAAAGAGATATGTTAAGACATATGGTTGGATACTAAAATATTAACAATAATGTCTGACATAATGTTTGTCAAATGTTATGATTTATCATTATAAGACATTATTGTATTGTCATTGGTATAATGGTTGTGCAATAATAGTGAATAAGTCTGATGAGATTATCATGATTAATCATTCTTAACTTGTTTCATGAGCTATTCTTGACCATTATTGACCATTAGCAACTATACTATCAACCATTATTAATCATTCTTAACTATCATTAATCATTATTAATCACGAATGATCACCAACATATGTCCATCCTCAAGGTGGCTCCAAAAAACGAGGCCCACTTTGGCCCTTTTCCTGAGACAACCAGATCGCAACGCTCCAAGCGTCATATCGAGCATCCAAAATCCCATGGTTATCCTCGGTGAGGAGTCCAAAAACGGTTTAGATATGTTTACCCTCTGGTAATTTAACGTAGCTATTGAAAATGACCATTTATAGTGGATTTTCCCATTAAAAATTGTAATTTTCCATAGTTATGTTAGTTTACCAGAGGGTAGATTAGGCTTGAGTCATGGAGTCCATGGCTTTGGTGTCCCGAATCCGGAGACTTGGAGTCACTTGGAGTGGATTCCTCTCATATCTTAACAGTCTTAACAGCAACAACGTCAACCCTAACCCCCCCAACCTTCAAACACCTGCTTTGTTGATCCCCTAAAAATTGACAACCTTTTAAGTTGGACACTCGAGGTGTTTCCCCATCTGTCACCGGACAACTAGAAATCTAGTTGTGAGAAGTTGTGAGTGGCCTGCCCGAAAAGGCGACGAACATCCAGTTGCGCAACATAGTTCATGATAAAAAGAACGTGACATACGAGTACCTTTTGGTACTCTCACGTCGCTACCGGTATTTGAAATTACCATGTCAATAGGAAATCGTTTTTTTATAAGTGGGCCGTTTTCCATAGCTCTGTAACAAACTACCAGAGGGGAACCATCAACTTCCCATTTTTCCTGTAATATTCCATGAGTATTCCCAGCCCACCCAAAAAATGGCCACCTCGGCCATGGCTCCGACCCATGACGGTGAAGATACCAACTTGGTCCGAAAGCTGGAAAAACTCCAGGGGGATGGTGATCAAGTCCTCTAGTGATGGCGGGGATTTTTTGGACCCCAGGGACCCCAAAAAACCCCAAAAAACCCCAGGGATCTGCCCAAAGGCCATATTTCGGAAAAATCTGGGTGCATCATTTCACTGGCCATCTCAGGAACCTAAATTGGAGGTACCTACCATATATAAGGCCTTTTTTTAAGGCCTATGTAAGTGAATATCCCAGCATCATTGTTTTTTTCAAGTTTCTTTCCCCCTTTTTTTTCGCAGACAAACATCAGATGGCCAAGATGACCATCGGCTCACCGGCTCACGCACTTCGGAGTCCACCGAGTTGAGCAAAGCCCATGAAGAGAGTGATGTTTTTGGTGGGTAAAGCCGGTACAGCCATAGATTTGACCATCACCATCAGCCATAAACTCATAAACCATCCCCAAAATCACCATCAATGGGTGTTATGAACCATGAGAATATGGGTGGCTTCTTATTGCTTTACTAATATTTTGCTTTGCATTTCTCTGATGATTTGTAGGTACAGTGATTTGTACCCAACCATTGACTATTATTTTCCCAGAGTAATACCGTAACCCTCCCCACGTTCAAAAACAAACGATGTGCAGAACAGACATCTGAGATTCATCTGATACCCTGCAAAATCTCCGACACAACGCCAGCCCAGTGACATATGGAATAGCCCAGCTAGATTAATGTCATACCAGTATGCCCCAGTTAGATTTTGCATGGCTCACAAACTTAAAAAAATAAAAAACAGTTTCATTGTTGGTGATTTTTTGAAGGTCCACCGGCATTTCTCTATGGTTTATAACCCATGGCTTCCCACATGTTTCCCACATTTTTGTGCCCCCGGTCCCATAGGATGAAGAGAGATCCCAGCAAGGTCCACAACATCTGCGGCTTGCTGCGTGGCGGCAGGACCAAGCGCCCCAGGCAGGTGTCTTCCCAGAGGTACTCGTTCCTGGCCAGGGGCGATTTACATGGGGATGGGTCAAAACCCTGGTACCTAGTGAACCCCAAGTCATAGCTGGGATTTATGGATGTTCATCCCACTAAAAATGTATCTATAGGTATTGACCCATACCCATATATATATATACATATAAATGTGTATTATTTTGTATCTGTGTATATACAGTACATATTGTTTGTGTTTGTGTACGGATGTATGTATAGTGTATATGTATATATACAATTATATACACAGTATGATTATGTGTGTGCGCCATGTAAGTATACATGCATATTCTATATACATACATCAAAAAAACACTGTTGATACCTATGTAGATACATCATTAAAGATCTATGATGAAAGTTGGATTCCCGGGCCAAATTTCGCCAAAGCCGCAGAGAAACCTTGTGGAGTTTAGCACGCGACTATCAATGTTGAAATGGAACATGTATACGTCTGTGTGCAGTGTAACTTTTCGTGTTCTTGACATCATGAAGTTAATGTCCCAAGGATTCCAAAGGCCCAAGCTTACTAAGTAATTGATCAATTGGCAGTGTGTCAAAACCTGGTACCCCTTCGGTGAACATCAAAATAGCTGGGATTTATGGATGTTCATTCCCCTAAAAATGGTATTAATAGGTATTGATCCATAGCCAATTGAGTTCATACAATCCTTCCACCAGAAAACCGAGGCCCATAGGTGGCCCATAGGTGACTTGCATGACTTGGATGTGTTGCCATCGCCGGGTACTTGGATCCACCGGACATGAAGTTTTGGTCGGAAAAAATGTCGTCTTGGCCTCTTGGCTATAGAAAAAAGGAGAATCTCATCAATGGTTGGCTTCATCTCCCTATTTCTTGGCTTTACTGAATCACATCAAATCGGCATCTTTAGTGAATAAATCATGTTAAGTCCCCCATTTTGGCTGGTTAAATCCCTATTCTTGATGGTTCTATTTCTCGCCAGAAATGGCTCGAAGAAGCCACGAATTTCACCAACCAAAAATTGCCGAGAATCATCTTCAGGCTGTGGGTCTTACGCACAGAGCCCATCAGGTTGCGACTACGATGTGTCTTTGAGGCTTCCTGTGAGGAGAACTGGTTGCGACTTCTGCATGGACCAAAGGGATGAAAGTCCATAAATTCTAGTTTTTTGTTGTGATCGTTTGATGGGAAAAGCAATGGAATACCTAGGGTCTTGCCCCATCCCCGTGTTGGTTCCAAGGTTTCCAAGTTACCCACAGGCTTTGGTCGTGTCTTAGCATTGCCTCTCTTGTTTGAAGAAAAAGATTGGATATACCACTGATACATACTGATACTATCTTGGTCGGATTCAATATTTTTGCTACCAATCTATTTTTCTTGCTGGGATTTCCTAACCTCCATTTTCGACTTGATCCAGCCCAATTTTAGAATCAACATCCTGCGTTTTTTCCCGTGTAAACCCAATTTTGGGTGGAAAACACCAGGGGGTAAAATACCTTCACTTTCTAAATCCCATTACTGTCTATATTGTCTATTTACGACACAACAGAACTTCTCATACGTATCATTCAAGTTCACCAAAATCAGACTCGGATCCTACTTGGAAGTGCATAACTTCGTGAACCATTCGTGGATTTCACCATATTAACAGAAAGGGGATGATATCCCTTTAGTCTTTCCCTTGGTTACACCCATTACATGATCTATTGGTTAATCCCCATGGTTCGTGGTAAAAAGATGCCCATGAAGAATCCCATAAAACTCACCCAATGGTTTTTCCCGGCCAACCCCAGGTTTTTTTCAACTCTCAGCGCAGCCTGCCATGAGATGTTCCATGCAGGTCGCAACTGCAGATCTTCCTGCGGATGGAGGTTTTAAGGTTTTGACAGCAATGAAATATTAATAGTAATGTTTGTAGTAATTATGATAGTAATATATTATATCAATAGCAATTATGATGATAGTAATTTTGGAATTATGATAGTAATCTGATATAATCTGATAATATAGTAATTATTGATAGTAATATACGAGTTTGTTGTTCTCTGGTGTTGTTTTTGCTTCCTGGATCTGGAGGATAGTGATCATCAAGAATAACGCTAGTAAATATAGAACTTTTTGTGTTGCTGTTTCCTGGATATTTTTGTTATTAGTTATGATAATTTAGTAGTGATGATAATCTTATGATATCTCATGATTATAGTCAATTATGGTAATCACGATTTAGAAAAATTAAAATAAATCTTATGACAGTAATATGATGATTTCACACATATGTGGTCAGTCGACCTTTCCTTATTGACTCACTGAAGCACAACATTCGGCAAGTTCCACATCCCCAACCAGAAAAAAAAAACGCGGTTTGAACAAATTGCAGGTGAACAAGCAATAGTATGATAGTAGTATTAATAATAATATAATAGTAATAGTAATATGATTTAATAGTAATATATAATATGATAGTAATAGTAATATGATATAATACGATTGTATGATAATCACTACTAAAATTTGACAGCAATATGATAAAACGGAACTCTAAATTCCTGCATCATTATGATAGTAATATGATTATAATATGATCATGTTCACCGTGATGGTTTCTACTGGATCATTATTTCTGGATGTTAAATTTCTATGATGCTATATTATATGGTTATCGTACTACTGCTATGTATCATTTCTGGAGAAAATGAGAATCAATGATCATGATAATAACTGTTGTCACTGTGATGATAGCAAATTATAGTTAGTAGTAAGATGTAGTAAGTATGATAATAACAGTGACTGATATGTGCCATGGTCAAAAGATAGTATATGGCTTCTAGTCCTCCCACCATTGTTGGCAATCCTATGAAGTGGTCAGTAGAATTCCCTATGGATCGATGACCATCCCACAATATGGATAATTAACAGGGAAATCTAATGCATTATCCATTGATGACAGGGAATTATGATATCATAGTGGATTATATATCCGATTTAATCCAGCTTTTTGACTGTGACCGTTCTGATACTAATGTAATTAACAGTGGTGATAATCATAATCATGCATCTTGGTGATAGAAACTGTTATCACGGTTGTCATTATGATGATCATGTGACAATGAAATTATTGATTGAGATACTAATGGTAAGAAAAATAATGAAAGTTAATAATGCTCATGGATGATCATGGATCAGAATAATAATCCCTAATGGTTCATAATACTGGCTAATTATGATGATAACCAAAGATAAATAATTGATCCTAAATCTGAACACATGGAACCCAAACACAAAATGCCGATGTCCCTGTCAAAAAGTAAAATCGTCTTTGGAAGCTGAATGCTCCGGGGCTGCATGGTAAATTTACGGGGTATTACGGTATAAGGAGAACTGCGAGAGAAATGATGAAACCACCATATCTGGTGATATTTTGAACCCTTCGGAGGTGATCTTCGATAACATCCCCCTTTCTTCCCGTCGCATGTGTTGCTTAGGAAAATCCCCATTGTTTCCTGGATATCTCATGGCTTCTTCCTTGCAACATGTTTTCCATAAAATTCCAATCTCACCTTGCTCAAGTCAACTCAACTCTTCTATTCAGAATCACCCAAGAACCAGAACTAGACTTCGAAATTCCAAGTGTTTTCTAGGCTGCACCAACTCCATACCTAGTAAATCAGCTACAAATATGGGCTTGTCTGGAAATATGGTACCCTATGGTACCCTTCAATTTGATGGTCAATCATCATTTTTCCATTCACAATGGCCATTTTGCAGGTCTACCATGGCATTTTCAGACACAGCCGAGCATCATTAATTGTTGCGTATAGCAAAATCCCATTAAGCCCTCTAAAAATATCCCATATTAAGTGGCTGCTTTAACCCATGAATTCTACAAATTCTACAAATCAGATCCATTCCAAACCTTCGCTCCAGCATTGGTCCAGTCCGTCTCGGCCCGCCTCATCCACGAAACGGTCCTCTTCAAGCGCCAGCTGGGCCCGCTGGCTATCAGCCTGCGATGAACCCAACGAAAATCTGGTGTTTCTTAGGGACTTGAGAAATATGTGATAATATGTGTGTTGAATCATTGCATCATTAGATATAAAATGATATGAATACTATTACTGTGTACAATCATCAAAATGGTAACTTGCAAAATCTGTGCAGGTTTCCCCCTAATATTGAATACCCCCCAACTCGAAATTCTAGTTCAGTATTGGAGTTGGATATCCTGGAGATTGGGCCAGATCCTGGACCCAGTATGACCCAGTGAAGGGCTGGAGATCCATTTTCTTATGCAGTGAGAGTTGTTTTTTTCACTTGAGAGCAAACAAATAATCACAGAAAAACGGGAGAGAATCATCCACGAAAGAAGATAAATCAATTCATAACAAACAGTTCCCAGTGCGGACGTTGAATAAACGTTTTTTGCCATAGCTCTCATGGGTCACCATTGTTTTTTCCCCGGAGCCTGGGAGCCTCCAAAACACGATCCGTTCCCACCGGGTTCCCACCGCACCTCACCATAGAGCAACCGCAAGGTGAACTTCTGCCATTGCATGCCTCAGAAGACCCTTACCCGGGGGATCCTGGTTGCCCCAAGCCAGACATCCGCGCAGAAAAAGTACGGTTGAGTGAACCTGCTTTGTTTGGTCATCTCCAAGCTATTTATTTGGGATAACATGTATGAATAAATAAATACATGTGTATATATATATATATATATAATACATGTGATTTAAATCATGAATTACAAGTTGTATAAGTATGTATAAGTTATTACATACATATAATATGACTATTTGGCATCGCGAAAGGGGGATATCATCTGACCTTGGTGAAGGTCACAGCAGTTTCAAGTTCCCAGAATTGGCCTCCGAAAAAAGAAGCTAGGGCGGCTCATGCCCACTTCTTTGCCGAAAATCCCACCGAGTTCGAAGTTTGGACATGGCACACTTGGCATAGCCACTCTCAAACTCCGTCTCACATTGTTGGTCGTCGAAAGTGGCTGTGTGGTATTCCATGGGAACCATCCTCAGGGCTGCTGCCAAAGTGCAAGATGAATATGATGTGAATATGTAGCCATAAAGGCTGACAGTGTTTTGTCAAATTGATATCTTTCTGGTTGTTTCTGATTCTATACAGTGAATTCATGTCTTAAAGCTATCCGTTGATTCATGGGAAACTTACAAAGTATATACTATATAATGCCAGGATTGCTCCCAATACCCCAGCTAACCTTGGGGGTGGTTTAATGGCTAGTTAAAGAGGTCATATGACCCATTTCCCCGCTGGTGGCTATAATTTACTTTTGGAGGTGAAGAAATTTGCAGGACGTGAAGTTGTTTGGTTGGCTCTGAGACCATCAATTCAGCTGGTTGCCTGGCTATGGGTCGAAACCCTGGTCCTTTTTTTCACACCAAAATAGATGATAAATAGATATTCATCCCCTCATGGCAATATAGGTCTTGACACATCGCCAATTAGACAATGACAATCCATTTTGACTTTGGCAAATACCATGGCAAATACCATGATCTTGAGTCAGAGAAGCACCTGTACCTCCCTCCACCTTTTTTTTTAAATACCCCCGATCTAGATCACCGAAAATAAATATATCATATCATGGATCCAATACTGAACCAGAGTTTCTCGGGCGGTATCTTTTTTGGGGGAAGAGATTCTGCGACGGCGGTTTGAAAGTTTGAAGACTGGAGGAATGATCAGCTGGGATTTACTGGGCCTACAGACATACTTCTACCTGGATGGTGCAACAAAAGCGTTGGCCTTTTATATGTGTGCCATCATTGCTGTATCCAGGATGTTACAGGTACAGACGGTACAGATTATATGTGCTTCATAGTTGCTTCATTTTTCAGGTTTCCCACGTTTCTATCTTTTTTGGCCCCTCCCTCATCTCCAAGAAACCGAATACCAACATCTTCATCATCTATGCTGCCTCGAGCATCAAGTCCTGGAAGGAGTGAAGGTTTACCCTCTGGTAAACATACAAAAAACTATAGAAAATCACCATTTTTCAGGGGTAGATCAACTATAAAAATGGCAATGTTCAATAGCAAACTGTTGGTTTACCAGAGGGCACCTCTGGACACACTGAAAATGGAACCAGAAAAAAGATGCCTTGGAATTCGAAGTCTCTGCCATAGCAATCTGTCGGGGTCCCCGCCTCGTGGGTCATCCTTAGCCAGGCAAAACGTGAGATCCACTTTTCGCGCCACTTCCAACCTTCATTCGGGCGGTGACGGGCGGTGAGCAAAAGATTTCAGCTAGATAAGGACCTCACAGCGATCCTACACATGTTCGCTATGATCAGTTGATCAATCCGTTTTCATGCGAATAAATGGGGTTAGATAGATGGTTACAGATGTATATGCCCCAATCACTATCAGTCGGATAATTACTACTCGTTGAACGCGACCATTTATGACCTAGAAACCAACCACAGGAACAAAGGACAGGACGGAAGCTGACGTGACCCACTGATACCCCGCTTGGCGGTAAGTACAGTGTACAGTATCTTATCTTCCCAGTTATAGCAAGATAGCCACCAACTATCAAAACTTAACCAGTCGATTTATAGGAAGATGGTTCTCTGCAGTTGTGACGAATCCGCAGTTCATCCGTTTTGTGGGTCCAAAGTTATTGTGACCCCGAAATTCACCAAAATAGCTAGCGCATATTCCAAGAGGCATAGAAAAAGGCATCAAAAATGTACATGCATTATATAGTTTTGCATATTCACATGTACAGTATAGGATTTACACACTTGTTTCCACATGTATGGATAGACAACTGTACATAAAAATATATACCTTTTGCTGGCTAAATTCTCATCATTTCCAGCGAGGTCCTGACATACTTCTGACATACCGCTGACATAGGTTGGCTGGGATTACCATGGTGATCATCATCCCCAATAAACCAGGCAGCTTAATAACAACACAGATTTATATGATAAAAACATAACCTGTGCTCAACTGGGCCAACTAGTCACTGCTCATGTGAGCTTGTCTGAGGCACCAACATTTGATCATGAATCCGTCATCATTTTCGGGGCTATACTGTCCCATGTTAACATCCCCATGATAATATATCCCCCATTGTGGCTTGCCCCATCTTTACTGGTTGAATCCCTGTGCTGGATCAATCCCTCCTGTTGATACCACTAACGTTCCTTTGCACGAAATAATCGATATCAAACTGGTCAAACCCCGATCAGTACCCTTCTGCTCACATCACAGTCTCACATTTTCTGGAAGATCAGAGGTTTTGAGCCCTTACCACATCTGGGTTTCAACATAATGAACTATACCCAAGAACAATATGGCCAAGTATATCCATGTATATCCCTATATATATTCCACTATTGGTCGGTCCAGTCACCTTTGTATTACCTACAGGTGCGAATGGGAATATCCATTTAATCCTGATTGGTTTCCTTAACAGGATTAACATAGGATTACCTAGTTCATGGATTATGGTCATCCCGAGTCATCCCCAACAAAAATAACTGCTAACTAAAAATCAACCAATTGGGGATACCCTATATTATATATGGTAACATGATTTAACATAGCTATGGAGAATGGTCCATGTAAAGATGATCACCTCCAATTTCCATGTCAATTTCCATTTCGGATACCCTGGGGTTTCCACATCCGCCAGGGGACTGGTGCTGTTTCAACAGCACCTCCTGAAGCTTCGTGAGCTCCTGTGTTGAAAAACAAAAACACTGGGAATTCTCTGGGATTTAGCAGAAACATAGCAGAAACCAACGAAACAAAAAAACATTTTCTTTTTTGGGGGGGCGTACAAAGTTTACGGTCGCCGCAAAGTGGAACTTCACCAGCAAAAGTCGGTCTGTTTTCACAGGGAAACCAACAAGGCCAATTTTTTCGGTGAAAGAGCGATGGCTCCGCGGTGACATTGAAGCAGCCAAAAGCATTGCAAGGAAAAATTGAATCTACAAAGAGGACTTAAAGAGACAGCAAAATCAGCAGTGTGTCAAAACCTTGTACCCCTGGTGAACATCAAAATAGCTGGGATTTATGGATGGTCATTCCCCTAAAAATGCTATTAATAGGTATTGATCCATACCCAAATCAGCAAAGAGTTGTGAATCTACGTCAGACGGGTCAAATCCTCCAAGCTGCAGAAGCCAGCAATCCGGGTGGCTCCACCCGAGGGCTCGGAGTATTACATAACGAATCTATACCAGCTTGCTAATTAATATTGAATATATTATATAATATATATATATATAATATATATATAGATATATATATAGATATATATATATATATACATCATATGTATACAATACACATACATATATGTGCATCATTATATACATACGTATATATATATGTATACAAAGTGTATACGGTACATACGTGTATCATATCTACATGTAAGTATATAGCAACCTCCAAGAAAAAACAGAAAGATGCTCCAGGATGGTACAACTGTTCCAATCCCAGCCCCCTTTCATATCAAACACCCCCATTGTATGGTCGTTTCATCCCCTACATCCACCACTGGCAGGTTTTTCATATGAACGTGATGGGACCAACACTATGAGCCATTAGCCACGACTGATCATTATACATAAACCATCAACATCCATCAACCATGATTAGCCACTATTAACCTAATATCAACCATTACTAACCGAACCATTACTAACCACTACTAACCATTTTTTCCCTTGCCATGCATTCAGTCGCAGACAATTGCAACTCAAAAGAATGCTTCGGCGCTTGGCATGGTCTCATACTACTCCTTGTCTCGCTGCCCGTAGAATGTTATTGTTTTGAAAAGGGTCCCCATCATCTGGGCAAATTATAATAATTCACTAATCTGAATTAAGGCCATTTGGGGATGATTCCCCTTACTAACTATGATTTCCAGGGCTCGGGAGAACAGTGAGGTCGTTATTTGCTTTGCCCAGCCATCATAGTCTCTGTGGCTTCTCCGTGGATGATTTCGTTGGACCATGTTGGACCAATGGGAAATCCAGGATCCTAAAACGGAGGTACTGTACCATATAAGGCCATATTTTGTGGGGATATATATGGTTGGTACCTCCAATCTAGGATCCTGAAATGGCCATTGAATTGATGGCTTCAGCACTATCTGGCTGGTATGAGACTTGTCTGCGGGGGTCAGAATTTGGCGCACGTAAAATGTGTCCAGCCAACCTTGCTCGCCTCTCATCTAATTCTCGTGAAAAAGGTTTTGCTTTCTTGATGGGCTGATTAGGGAATGCAGCTTGAGAGGTGAGCTCATGGACCCTCGAATTTGTATTGCGCCTATCTATATACGTCGTTGAAAAAAAAAAAGGAATTCTGCGCAATCCCCTCAGGTGGAAGGCATCCAGCTTTTTGCGCAGCGACTGGGTCAAATGTATAGTTTCAAGGCTATAGCATGCTATAGCAATTTACTCCTAATCAGTGCATCATATATAAGGAGCTGCCATTTCTTATTTGTGGTTAGATCCTTCCAAAACAGGGATAACCTATTCCATGTGCGCTTTGTATCTTGAATGCGTTGTGGAACTTCTCTTCCGAGGTCTATGGTTTTACCCATCTTGAAAAATATTAGTCAATGGGAAGGATTATCCCATATATTATGGAAACGAAAAAATGTTTGAAACCACCAACCAGGTATGGTTGAGGTTCTTTCCTACCATTACTAACCACCATTATCTGCGTGCTTTGTTTTTAAACAACCGTTTCTCCCCAACCGGCCACCGGTCCTGACGCAAGATGTTCTCATACTCCGATGGTCGCATCTCGGGGGCCGGCATGGCGCCAACGCGGAATGCCGGAAAAAGAGAGCGCCAAAGGCCAGGGGTTCCCAGGTCTTTGGGAATAGAACAGCTGTAGATAGATGTAGCTTGTAATAGTTGAAGTCAGAAATATGGATCCCTGTTGACTGCAAATTCTTGTTGACGTCGTCACAGTGATTGCTATTAGGATGTCTTGTTTTTGGATATTTCTGGGGCACAGCTAGTTCTCCAAGCAGCGTAGAAGCGATGAGCCAAGAGGCAACTGGCAAGCAGAGAAATGGCAGGAACATCTGAGGTCCTCAAGGCCTTGAAATCACCGGGAGATCGAACAGGAAAAAATGACCACATCAGATTTAAACTAGCAGATTCATTCAAGCAGATTTCCAAGGTTAGATCAATTCCAATCAGATGTCCAATTTCTATTAGATCATGATTCATCTATCTTCAACTATGGAATAGAAATTGAATAGAAATCTGAGTTAAACAAACACCACAGCACAAACGTATCATCCTGCGTGCAAAAAGTCCTGCTTGATGTGGCTGGTGTCTGCACTCACCCATGCAAGTTGTGAATTGTGAAGGTCAGTGTATAACTGGAGAGTAGGTATATACGCACATATAGACAAGTAAATATATACTTGTATTCTAGACAGAGAGAGAGAGAGAGATGTATGTGCATATATGGAATGTAGTCATAGGTTCACACTAAGTCCCTATATCTGACTGCGCTTTTTTCCTTGCGTTCAGTTCAGCCCCGAAATATTACGAAGTTCATATGGATCAGTCGTAGCAAGTAGGGTTTTTTTCAGACTGATGAACGTTCGAAACCACCAAGCCTGCAGTGATCTGGATGATCTACAATCCCAAACCTGATTGACGCAGTACAGTTGATGAGTTCCCCTTTCCAATGAACCATGAGTCGCTTGGTCGCTTGAGGTCCCAAGCCAGCCAAAGTGCCAGTTTTGGTAGCAACATCCCACCCTGGATCAACACAGCCTAGGAATCAACCACTCTCTGATGTTTTGAGGCTAATCCCATCTCTATGAGTGACATCCCCATCGTTCTTTTCTTTGCGCTCATCACCAAGAAGTCTTGAAGATCTTGAAGCTTCGCCACCCTTTCTGAATCGCGGCCGCATTCAAACGTCCTGCCCGATACATCGCTAGTCACTAGCATCATCCGCTCAGCCTGATTGGCGCCATGACCAGACTCCCAAATGCTGTTCCATTTTTGATGGCTGGGGTGCTTTTACCAATGATGAGCCATTCTAGGGTACGATCATCATTTTCAGATGCTACAACCATTGATTCCTAAAATGGTGAATGATGGCTGGCCAAAATAACACCGAGCCTGCGAGTTTGATATGAGGCGGATGTTTCTTCGAAATGGATCGCGCAGCTTGCATCACCAATGCAACCATGATAATTTGAGACGTTGCTCTGAAAATCACCGCTATTACTCTGCAAACAGGCCATTTGCTATCGCTATAGTTGGATTACCGCGATAGCACTCTCGGTTTCCGTTGCGTTCAAGGTCGCATGATCACATGAACCACTAGGCCACTAGGTTTTTCCACCGGATGACCTTCATCTTTGGCCCACGCAACCCGAATGGCTACAGTATGCGGCAAAATGATCTGAATGTGATTATGGAGCATTATGGATAGTTTCAGATCCTCATCTTATGACCAATCTGATATACATACATACATATATATATATATTATACATATATTATAGTTGTATATATATAATGTAAAGTGGGTCCAGTTTAACAGACACCCCAATGACACCCCAATGACACCCCAATGACACCCCAATGACACCCCAATGACACCCCAATGACACCCCAAGAGCCAGGCCTTGGCGTCGAAGTTCAAACCCCACCTGAGTCAGATGGGGGTACTTCATCAACAGACATTCAACTATACATTGGAAAAGACACGTAGAGTCTACGACGCGTGGTTGTACGATGTGTTTGTTTGACGCGTTTTTCCAAGAAAACATGAATGTACATCATACAACCATCTATCCTCATCTATACATATATATATATATATATGCGTGGTTCTGGTATATAGAATCACCACGTTGTTCGTCATGCAGGGATGAAGCAAAATGATGAAAGCCCCGCTACTGATGCCCATGCAATGCTGATGGGTTTACCCCTGGGTTGGATGGTTGGAATGCCCATGGTTTCGTGTCTTCAACCCATCTGTTTCATGGTCAAACCATGGTATATAGGGTTCCTCGTCATCCATCCAATGATGGGAGCCTTTACAATTGGCTGTGAATCCCGATGAGTTTATGTGTGGATTAAGTACCATTGCCCAAGAACTGGGCGGTTTGCCTAACTTTTGACCATGGAACGTATTATTCCGTGTGTGTATATATATATAGTTATATTGAATGATAATATAATTTATGTATCCCATGATATTCCATTACATCTCATGATATCCCACTGTATCCCATCACTGTATCCCATCATATCCCCAAAAACTGGTCGGCTCAAGGCTTTATACCATTAAATCCCATTGAATCCCACTAAATCCCATATATTCCCAATAAGTTCCATAAAACTATATAACCCATGTGTTGTTGGCTGAATCCCACTAAATCCCAACGACATCCGATAAACCTGCCTCCTTTCACCTTCTCCAGTGCATCTTCAGGAGCCTCAAAGAGGAACATGTGGGGGTCACTGGTGGCTAAAAATCAAATACATGTTGAATTATGGTGAATTACTACCAGGCAACAACACCTTGTGAACTCAGTGATTAGAAACCAGACTCCACAAGTGGAGTGATGTGTTTACCGCTGACCCCCAGTCCTGACAGATGGCCGCTTTCTCTGCAGAGCTGGGAGTCTCCTGCCGATGGCCGAAATGGAAAGGGCTGTTGTGAAGTGAAACATCAGCGGAATGGGGCATCCTCAACATGCAAACACGCCGGATAGAAGCAGCTAGAGTGACATTGGATGTATCCTGCATCTCAAATATCATAATATATATGTATATACATATAATATTATATATATATACATAATATCATGTATATACATATCGCACCTTGTGAGTATGTAGGATCAACCAATACAATACCGTGTTTTCCTGTGCATGTTGTTCAAATGGTCCTGGCACAGCATCTGCTGGAAACAATATCATCAGGTACCCTGGTGAGCCCCCCCAAAAAAAAACATGGGTCAAGAATAGTCAAGATATGTCAATGTGAAGATGGGGTACTGCCTACTGTTGTCAAAAGAAAACTGATTGGCTGAACGGTTTTTGTTGGTCAATGATTGGCCCTGCTAGCCATGAGCTGTCTGTCACCTTCCCCGTTGGATTTCAGTCTGATCCTTTGCATGTTGGATTGAAAAAAGTCCACCGCGACCAGCGACCAGCTCTCCTTGTAATTCACAAAGGCCTTGTAAATCAAGGCCTGAGGTGAGCACCGGCTGAAAAACGAGGCTTGATGGACATTTCTTGATTGAATCTGGGATGTGCCCAAGAAATCTCACACGCTTGAGACTTCCACACCTTGGGTGAAATGAAAAATCCTTAACATGACCAGACTATGTTCAGGGTCCCAGGGCCTAGAAAAACTTGAGCTGAGCCCAATTGAGGACCACAGAATCCTATCCCCCTATGTATAATGAAAAATACACCTCAGAAACTCTACTTCAGTGTTGGATTTCCTTATGTGTGAGGCCCATACAAAGGTATTTATTATTTTGAGGCTGGATTAGGTGCGGAATCACGCAGAGTGTTGGGGCGTTTGACTGGAAACGCCGATCAAGTACGGTGAATGCAGAGGCCCGTGGACTGAATTGAGCGTCAAAAACCCCGTTGTGAACTGCTTCTACTGGTTTGTTTATGATTTTATGGCTATTGGATTGGCTGATGATTTTTTTCAACAGGTGAGTAGAATCCCAGCGTTCAACGGTGCTCTCGGAGATGCCATCATGATTTGGTAACCCAACCGGTGGATGGTTTCAACATGGTTAAAATGCCCCGAAGAATGAAATCATGTGGGATGATCATCACACTTGTTGGGATGGACATGAAATATCATGAAATCGGTGACATCTTTCTCGCTGCTTGGGGGAAGAAACAGGCGAATCGCTGGGACTCCGGCAGAGAACACGAGTCCCAGACCCGTCATCTGAAGCTGGGTGATGGAGTGGCCATACCTCCGATCCAGGATGATCCTACTGTAACTGGTTAGCCGTGGCTTATCCCATGTGGCTTGCAACATGTTATAACTTTTAGCTTAAAAGCCCCCTTACTAAGCAGACACTAAGTGGGATTATACTCCAAGTACTACCCAATTTATATAGAACGTAAACGAAGTTCACAGATCCTACATCGCACCAAATAGCTGAATAGATTCAACTGCAAATGATTCTTGACTTTGCCTTGCTCTCAGTGATCGGAGGGTATGCATCCACACTGAGAGCACTACCCTGCATATCAATGAATAAACCGTTGGTGGTTTCAACCCATCCCACAAATGTTCTGTAGTCATGTTGGATCATCATCTCAAACATGCTACGGAATTTAAAACATATGTGAAACCACCAATGACCAACCAGATAATTCGTAGTGGCCACCTGGGCTTTGAGTCTGAAGTCCGTCCATGCGCTAAGCATTCGACAAGGCATAGGAACCAATGATGGAACAGACCTGGCACAGTTGGGCGCAAATTGGGATGTGAAAAACCCCAAGCAGCTAGGCCAAAGCTCCAACTTTCCAAATCGCAACCATCGAAATCCCATCGAAATCCTTTCAAAATCCTATTTCTTTGATGGTTCCATCCCATTATACATACATATATATATATATACATATATATATATATATGTATATCCATTTAAGATCATTTACATCATCTGAAAATCCCAGCCAAAAAAAAGGCCATTCCCCTCCTTGCCGGCCAGAAAAACTTCCAACCTGTCGCACATTCATCGTTGCAGCCATGGTCACGGCTCCAAAATCCTGGACCTGGCTCTTTCGTGGGTGACCAATGGCAGCGGTATCGGTGCTACAAGCAGCAAGACATCTGTTCATAAATGTTACCCTCTGGTTATTTAACATAGCCATGGTATAGATGGCCCATTTATAGATGGTTTACCTATTATAAATGGTGATTTTCCTTGGCTATGTTAAATAACCAGATGGTAATCCCTTCCCCCTAATATAAAACACCCCTTTAGAAACCATGGTTTAGTAGGGAAATTCCACATCATTGGGACTATTGATGGGGTGTTTAATATTAGGGTGATGGGATTAACAATAAATGGCAGTGTACTAACACGATATGAGTATGGATTGCCCATTGTCTTGAGAGTGCATGAATTCAATGGTCAAACACACATAGTACGTTGGAAAACATGGCAATTGGGATGATTTGGGTGAAGAATCCCCGCGTTTTTCCAAGCCATGTTCCCTAGTGACCCAAACGCCCCACTTTTGACATCTGACGCCAACGTGCCGGCCACCACTTGTGGTTCTTGGAAGCCAGCGGACTCCAGTTGTCATGACATGAGTGGGATGGTCATGTAGATTTGAGGATGTCACCAAGAAGAACATGAGGATTTCATGGAGATGTACTGTAAATGGGATTTAGCAGCCGATATTTTTCGGATGTCATGGGGATTTGTTCATTAGGGATATAAATTTATGATATAAATGGGATATAGAACCAGCTATACCCTCTGGTAAACCAACAAATAACTATGGAATATCACCATGCTATTAATGGGAAAATCCACTATTTCGATTGGGTCATGTTCTATGTCGCTATGTAACAGTCATTACCAGAGGGTATCCTCTTGGAATAGTTGTGATTCCTGCCAGGCAGTGCAGTAATTTTCCAAGTGTATCAAGCATGGCGAATCCAAGATACCTGCGATTTTTTGTGACTGTTTGCATATGTGGGGTTTTCTGGTCCCGCCAATAGTTCCAGCATTTTCCCCAACAAAAAAGCAACACAAGCAATAAATTGCTGGAATTTATAGGGATCCCATTAGGATCCCCTTTGTTGGTATGGGAAGTTTATGGAAGGGCTACCATCCATTGGGAGTCCCCATGCCATGGTGTTGTGCGCAACACCGCGCAGGGCGTGTAATTGTGTAATTCAAAAGCTCGGGAAAATCATCGAAACCGTGGCATTCTTGGGATGATTCCCCCTTTTTCGACTTCCGAAATTACATGAAATTAGACTTCAGGAATGAGATTGAATAAGCCATGGGACCCATGGGATGCTTGTCAGGTCTACATTCTACATTGTTTTGCCGCAAAATCTACTTGACCTTCGGCTCAGCACCAGAATCTCAGCTGCTCATGGCTACACCATGGTGCTGGATGCCAGCTTCTGGCACCTTCATCTCCACCCACGGTCAAATATATATATATAATTATATTATATATATATAATTAATATAATATGTATATTAATATAATATATATATATGTATAAATATGTATATATATATGTATAAATATGTATAAATATGGCTTCCGAGAAACAACTGTTGTTCTCTTCCGGAAGTTTCTGCATCACATGTTTTTTTTCACCAATTTTGTTCTACGTCACAAAAGGTTTTCACCGGATGTGGGTGTGTCCAAAAATTGGGTACATTCCCCGGATCTCGGGACCTACCCATCCCAGGCTCCGATAAAAATTGAGAAAAACTACCGCTTTTATCGTAGCAGGGGCTTCGCAGCGCCGTTGCCGGTCAGCGGCAACTTCTCTTTGGCCTCTTGAACCTGAAAAGTTGGGCGGCGGGCCTTTGGAAATGCATCCCAGTCGTGTAAGCTCAGGGCCAGGGTATAAGATGGTATAACTGGTGTAGCCCATTTACAAATACGTTATGTTTTGTACTCCAAGCTTCTATGGCCTATATCCATCTATATCCGCCAATGCCAAGTTGGGACATCCAAGAAATTTGGTTGAAGGGAAATCTACAGTACACCCATTGATTTGACAACCTGTCTGAAATATATTGGAAAACCCCTAAATCTACTGGTTCATCATGGTTCATCATTTCCCTATTAAAAGATGTCCGCTTGGTGGAATTTTCAAGAGAAACACCCAAGTATCATGTATTGATATGTATTGTTGTGACAACATGTAGCCCATATAGCTGCCCTCATCAAATGTCATATGTGAATTCCTGTCCCTCCACCTCCACTTCTGGACCCCAAAAAACGAGTTGCCAACGGCTCGTCCAAGCAGCTCGGTATTCCAATAGCTGGTTGTGCTCAGCAGCTTGATACCACTCGGTCAGAACCTGAGCGGGGGAAAAACATCATCTATAGCATCCTGGAAACAGGTTTCTATCTTTTTTGGGTGTTTATGTGTAATACCACCCAAAAAAAAACGAAAAGGTTGACATGTTCATTCTTTTCTGGGCGATTTTACGAAAGGTTACTTTTGAAATATGTCCCTTCTCATCACTTTTCTGTTGTTTTTGGTGGGCGTGTAATAAAGTGACCCTCTCACTGGGTTTCTTATTTTGTAGCTGAAAATCTAGCAAAAAGAATGCAAAAAGACCAATTCTGGGGAGCGACGAAATTGAGTGGTTGAATAGTTAGATGATGGGACGATGCTCGTCAAGAGCCGATTTCAGGCCCTCAAGAAAACTTCAACTACTGACCCCTGCGCGTGTGATCAATGGTGTGGAACCAGTAAATGCCTAGCGGACCCTGGTTGATCCATTCATATGTAGGAAGCATCGGGCACCAACCTCAAAACAGTGACTGGCCATTCAGAGTACGAATTTTCGCCATTCTTCAGGTGCAAAGTCCGACCCATCTCCAAGTCATCCAGAGCCCTCCTTTTTATAGAGGTTTCCTAAAATGAGGGTACCCCAAAACCATAAGTTTCAATACCAAAATGGTCTAATTTGGATGATTTGGTACCACCATTTCAGGAACCCCCTTGTTAAACAAGCCAGGTGCAATGGCAGAGTAGATGCACATTGAGAAGGAGTCGTTGAACATCTGCAAGGTTTCAGCATCGCGCGCCTCCTGAAAGATCCAGCCAGATGACTTCAAGATGGCTATGAAGTCGTCAAAACCAAAGGGTACCCGGATGGTATCCCTCTTGATGGCTGGTGCTGGATGTTGATTCCCCCAGTCTGGTAAATTCATAGGTGTTGACCCATCCCCAGATAGGTTTCTTGGGGAATAGAACGAACAAAGACGAGATTCGCAGCCTTTAAAATTGCAGTTCCTCTATCTGGAGGTCTAACTTCTATACACAAACGGAGGAGTTCAGTCTTGTATCAAACACCTAGATGCTTTAGATGGGATGGGTCAATATAAACTGGGACATGGGTGAAAATCCCAATCCCAACAGTCCCAACACTTCACCGTGAATATCTCACTCACTAAAAAACGCTTATTGCGATGCTTCTTCACCCTAACTTTGGATTATGGCAGTGTGTCAA
Source organism: Cladocopium goreaui (assembly GCA_947184155.2). Classification (NCBI taxonomy): domain Eukaryota; class Dinophyceae; order Suessiales; family Symbiodiniaceae; genus Cladocopium; species Cladocopium goreaui. The sequence continues at coordinate 360,928 of CAMXCT020006540.1, read as the reverse complement.
AACCTTGTACCCCTGGTGAACATCAAAATAGCTGGTAAATGGATGTTCATTCCCCTAAAAATGGTATTAATAGGTATTGATCCATACCCAGATTTTCTACAGTCTCTGGGATGGTAAAGAATGATCTCCCTGCCGGCTTGCTGGCCTGACTTTGAAGCTGATCCAGTGGCGTGTACAAGGGCACGCCCGCGACCGTCAAGACCATGAAGAAGAAGAGGAAGACTCGCTGCAGAGCAATGGCTTGCGCATAGCCTTGGCGGGTGAGAAACCCCACCAAGAAACCTCCCAAACGGCCGGCCCAAACGGTTCATCATCATGTTCCACATGAAAATTACACAAAATTACTGAGTTGCAGGTCTCACACCGCTGCTGGGCGATGTTTGTTACGCACGAAAAAAAAACATTGGCCCCTGTGTGCAGAACTCTGGTAGAGCTTAAAGAACGAACAATCTTATCTAGGTTGGATCATAAACATTCATAAACATTCATAAACATTCATAAACCATATGCAATTGGGATTTGAATCCCATACTCTGAAGGATAATCCCAAGAACCTTCCCCCAAAACCCAAAAGGCAGAGATCCACCCCTATATCCGGCTTTCTGGGCTATGTGTGTGCTTTGGTGAAGATCTTCTACAGCATCCTGGCAAAAATGGTTCCAATGATCTTATTTCTTTGTTGGTTGAACCCAATTCTTTAGCCAGTGAAACCCAAGTGGTAGCCCAAGTTATCACTTTGTATTGATAGTGATGTTTTTTCTCAAAAAATACCCCAAAATCGAGCCAAAATCCAACAGTTGATCACAATTTTCCCCATTTTCTGCGCTCCAAAAACGATAGGCAGGCTGCGGGGTATACCATGGCTATACCAATTAGATCCCATGAATCCCGATTGTCACTATAGATAGACAATGATAAACATATATAAATCCTCATGATTACAAGGCAATCCCAAAAACACGCCCATTGTTGACGTCACCTTCCCATGATTTTGGGATGTGGGGGACTGATAACACGATCGAGGCGCCAAACATCTTGGTGGCCCAATACTTGTGGCGGACGATGTCCTTCCGCAGGACGTGGTAGACCGTCTGTGTCCACACGTAGGCCTCGTCAACGAGGGGTAGGTCACGTGGGCTTTTACGGGACGATGCGGCGTTTGAGGACAATCCAAGTAGGATGAGAAAGAAACAGGTGCATATTAGACAAATAGATGGATAGATGGATGGATAGATAGATGGAATATTAGTTTTAAAATGTTTAAAACATGTTCAAGCCATAACCATCACGAGTCCCGTGCCATGGCAGCTCCATAGGCGATGCTCAGCATGCGGATGCCGGGCGTGGGCGATTTCAAGGCTAAGCCCGTGCCGGTGATGATCTGCCCAAGCATGGCGAGGACCTGGCACAACGCCGATTTCTGGTGAAATCCCAGGGGCTAAAATGGGGAGATTCTATGGTTACTCAAGAATGTGCTAATTTCCTCAAAACATTCACATGGTGAACATCTAAGTAATCAACATACATACATACATACATACATTACATACATTACATTACATTACATTACATTACATTACATTACATTACATTACATTACATTACATTACATACATTACATACATACATTACATACATACATAACATAACATACATACATAACATAACATACCATACCATACCATAACATAACATAACATAACTTAACATAACATAACATAACATACATACATACATACATTACATACATTACATACATTACATACATTACATACATTACATACATTACATACATTACATACATTACATTACATTACATTACATTACATAACATTACATTACATACATTACATACATACATTACATACATACATAACATAACATACATACATAACATAACATACCATACCATACCATAACATAACATAACATAACTTAACATAACATAACATAACATACATACATACATACATTACATACATTACATACATTACATACATTACATACATTACATACATTACATACATTACTTACATTACATACATTACATACATTACTTACATTACATACATTACATACATTACATACATTACATACATTACATACATTACATACATTACATACATTACATACATTACATACATTACATACATTACATACTTACATACATACATTACATACATTACATACATTACATACATTACATACATTACATACATTACATACATTACATACATTACATACATTACATACATTACATACATTACATACATTACATACCTTACATACCTTACATACCTTACATACCTTACATACCTTACATACCTTACATACCTTACATACCTTACATACCATACATACCATACATACCATACATACCATACATACCATACATACCATACATACCATACATAACATACATAACATACATAACATACATAACATACATAACATACATAACATACATAACATACATAACATACATAACATACATAACATACATAACATACATAACATACATACAATACATACAATACATACAATACATACAATACATACAATACATACATACATACATAAATACATACATACATACATACATACCATACCATAGCATAGCATAGCATAGCATAACATAACATAACATAACATAACATAACATAACATAACATTACATTACATACATACATACATACATACATTACATACATACCATAGCATAGCATACCATAACATAACATAACATACATGCATTACATTACATTACATTACATTACATTACATTACATTACATACATACATACATACATACCATAGCATAGCATAGCATAGCATAGCATAACATAACATAACATAACATACATACATACATACTTACATTACATTACATTACATTACATTACATTACATTACATTAATACATACATACATACATACATTACATTACATTACATTACATTACATTACATTACATTACATTACATTACATACATACATACATATATATATACTTGAGTTGCCCTTTGGCAAGCAAACATGGCCCTGGAAAAGCCTTCAGTGAGTTCGATCCATGATGTTGGATGATCTTCTTATTGAAACCTCCGTTGAGTTCATGCATTTTCCAGCCCGCCATGTTTGATAACACAGATGCTGGACTTCACCCAATGAAATTTATCGGCCATGTTTTGTCGTGGGAAAATGAGCGGCTCGAAGAACCACCGGGGTGTTGAGGATTTTTCGGAGTTTTATGTAACGTTTCAGACAACACCACCTTACTTTTCTCCAAATCCAATTGTGTTATCATCATTGTCTTATCAACGTTCCAACCAAAATGAAGAAAACAATTAAAACCAAAGGATCTTTGAACGGAAATTTCGGAAACTTCACTTTCAGCTTTCTGTCATGCTTTATGTCATGTTTCATTGTAATGTTTATTAAGCCATCATGTTCCTATCCGATCCACGATTTAACAACATCCATTCCTCCATGGTTCCACCATGGTGAACCACCGATGGCCTGGATGCGTCCATTCCAACGGTGGAGCCATAAGTGCTTGGCGCGAATCCACTTGATCAACTGAATCCTGGGCTGGCAGTTTTGTTGCGCAGATTTGTTGCTGTTCCTGGGGATTTGTCATGGGTGTTTTTTTTTCATATAAGGGGTATATGAATGAATACGTGGGATGTGTGATGGTGATTGAGTAGGCATTGAAAAAACGTGGGATGCGGTCTGGGGGATTTCACTAGGATTTAATGTGGATATAATGGGAGTATCGTCATCTAGTCACAACAAATATTCATTATGTTCATGAATACATCAGCAACCGCATGATATCATATGATATTCCGGCTTTGTCCAGATGCTTGGGAGTCGGGGGTGCTCTGCGGGTGGGGTTGCTTCACTGGAGGCACAGGATTACGCGTACGTGTATAAAGATGTATACTGAAGTGCATGTGTAATCATATGTATATAGACACATAGAGAGAAAGAGAGACTTGATTTGGAAGTAATCTTTTATGAGTTCATGTTGGTATTGAAACTCATGGCTTTCCGGTACCCATTTTGGAAAACGCCCATACTGCCCATGGATATGACGTGGATCTTGCCCAAGGAGCCAACTCAAATTCCACCACAGAATCGCCGAGAAGACATGCGGCGCGAAATAGACCCACCTATTGGTGGCGCGGGGGGATGGAGGTTTGGGACGCCCAAAAACAACGAGGGTTTTTTGCGTAGATTTAATGGGACTGAATGGGACTTTAATGGGATGTAATATTGACATTGGAATGTTGAGAATAGTAATAGAATATTGGTTTATACCCTCTGGTTGTGGATGATCTCTATGGGATGTTGATTGTTTAATGGGACTTAATGGTGATATTAATTGGATACAGTCATGGAACATTCATGAAATGGTGGTTTATGTGACAACCCGCCAGCAATCAGCTACATGGCTAGCTGGGAAATCCTCTACCCATGGGCATCTTATGCGTACATATATATATATGGATATATATATGGATATATATATATATACATATATATATATATATGGATATATATATATATATACATATGGATATATAATGATATATATATACATATCCATATATATATATCCATATATATATATTAATATATATGGGAACTTCATCGAAGCAAATGGATGATTTGTCTGATTACCAGAGGGTAGCGAATTATCCACTTTTTTTAGTGGAACTGCCCCAAGCCAGGCCTGAGCGTCTCTGAGAATGGTGGATATTTACATGCAATTCTAATGAAATATATGACGATGAACCACTAACATGTTGGGGAAACTTAGTTTCAGACAAACCCAAAGATGTTTGACCTGCCATCTTTTGCTATCAACTATTTATAACAATTCTGCATACTTCTGGAGGGTTTGATTACCAACCTGAGGTACAACCTCCTTGTTCGCCGCATCTAAAGATCAGATATCATGAAGTTGAGCGTGTCGCAGAGATTCAAACTCAGTGCAATCATAAGGTTGGCCTTGATTTACAATGAATGGATGCACTCACCATCACTTCAGACTTTGTATTGTCATTTTTGCAGGTTCACGCCCTAATTTGTTGTATTAAACCACCAAGCCTTATTTTTGTTGACTGAATTCATTGAATCTATGTTCCCATCTTTTTTTGTTTGGGTCAAAGTATGGTAGATGGCTCATGGTCCTCCATAGGAATTCGTACAATAGGTGTATATAAATCCCCGTGAAAGGATTGATCACCATTCCCGGACACGGGGGTGGGGTCAGACATGCATCATGCACATACCCTCTGGTAAACTAACATAGCTATGGAAAATCACCATCTTTTATGGGAAAATCAACAATAAATGACCATGTTCAATAGCTACGTTAAATTACCAGAGGGTAATTTAAGTGTCGCCAATTGTCATCCAAAGAAATCACATCGAACAAGAACAGAAGAATCGGGAACCAGGCAGAGCAACAACATTTGGGTCCAACTTCTAATGGTACCCTGTGGGTGTGGTTGAATCCCCCATACTCGGTCACCCCCGTTCACAAACCATCATTTATTATACGTATCCCCATATCTTCGGTGGTGCCCCATAAAGTCACCATAGTTTGTGGTTAAATGCCATTAGATCCCATTAACATCCTATCAAAATCCAATGGAAAATCCCATGGAAAATCCCGTTCCCCTCTGGTAAACTAACATAACTATGGAAAATCATCATTTTTAATGGGTAAATAAACTATAAATGGACCATGTTCAATAGCTATGTAACAAATTACAAGAGGGAGTATAACGGATTCTTCTCCCTATCCATCAATACCATTAATGGATCGATGATATATTTATGTATAATACTATCCATCAATCCCATAATAATACCATTATGTATATTTATGTATCATAATACCATTGTTTTTACCCATTGGGAAAAACAAACCATCCCATTAACTCATCAGTCCCGTTGGATATGTCATGGCCGACCTGGGTCCATAGTAAGTCTCCTCCTCGCGTCGGAAGAAGGTATCCCTCATGGGCGTGGTATCCTGGACGATGAAGAGATCGCTTCCCCCAGTGGGAATCAGTGTTATTATTATAACAAATCAATGGGGGGAAATCGACAGGAAAAGCATAGATTATTGGTAAATAACTAAGCAATCCATGTATTATTAGTAAATAACTAATCAATGGATTGGTTTAAGGGAAAATCTTGACCGGAAACCATTGATGTTCCCATTAAATATGGGGCTTTCCTGCAAATTTTCCCTAAAACCAATCCATTGAACTAAATATTAAACTAATACACGAATGAAACCTAATGATTAATTTAGTGTAACAGTTTTGTAAGTTACTAAATAATTCCATATTGGAAAACTGTTGCAATAGCTTTACTTTAATAAACTCTTACAATAACTAATCATTAGTATATTATTATGAGTGCTAGTCGTCTTTAAACATCTTGAAACTTTGGGGGACCAAGTTTTGGTAAAGTAATATAGGATTAAGATCTTGACTCCATACTATGAATGACTAAAATAATATACGTAGTCTTATGTATGTTAATCTATAGATGTTTCGGAAACACATGGAAAATAAACATAAACTATAATATAAACTCTTACAATAACTAATCATTAGTATATTATTATGAGTGCTAGTCGTCTTTAAACATCTTGAAACTTTGGGGGACCAAGTTTTGGTAAAGTAATATAGGATTAAGATCTTGACTCCATACTATGAATGACTAAAATAATATACGTAGTCTTATGTATGTTAATCTATAGATGTTTCGGAAACACATGGAAAATAAACATAAACTATAATATCTATATATAACTAAGTAATAAGAAATATAAATTAAGATACTTACCTTGGTTATTTATACCTCTTGAAACCGTTGTTGAAATAAAGTAACTAAATAAGAATCTGTAAACTGAACATCATACTATAGCCTGATAGCTAGATAATAAACTAAGCTGGATAGTAATCTATAAATAACAAAGGAACCAAGTAACTCTTGGAAAAAAAAAAAAAACAATAATAATAATACTATACCGTAATCTATCCTGCTCAAGGGAAACATAGTAATAACTGCCCTCCGGTGTCGTCAAACCTGGCTGGGAAACCCTCATCCAAATAGCCAGGAGATCTTGCAGCAAGCCATGTTTGAGTACAGGAGTGCAGCTATTCGAAAAACTTTAAACATACGTATTTATATATATATCCCGATCAAGGATAACATGGTAATGACCGTTGGGAAACGTGATATGGAAGTGTAATGAGCATTGGGAAAAAAATATGTAATCAGTCAATATAGTCCTCCTGATCGAGAAGCAACTGTCCGTTGTTGTGAATATCACGATCAAGGTGTGTTGATCTCCTGCTAAATGTTTGACCATCATAGAGCGGTAGATGTCGTAATGCAATGAACCCATATGAAGCACGGCAAGCCAAAGCTATCAGTATTATTGCAATCGTGCCAAGCAAATAGGGAAGCCATGGTGATATAATTACTTCGCAGATCGTGGTAGATTGCTGGTTGGTTGGTTAGTCAAAAATACAAAAATTGCGTCAATCAGATCCCCCAAGAATAGGGGGCTGAGATAGGAAAAAAGAAAGGTATCAAATCGTTGTATCATGTTGTATACAGAGAACAAGAAGCGTGCATTCTGCTCAAGAAACGAATCAAAAACTCACTGAAATGAGGTCTAAGTCTATGTGATCATGAAAAGTGGATGTAACCAACAATAAAAAAGGAACATAACCATACGGTGGGAAGAGAACTATGATTTTTTGTGCTGTACAACCTGCGCCCCAGAAACATGCCAATAGTTTGCTTGCTTGGCATTTTGAATGCACTGTTGGTAAATGTCCCACCTTGATCCACCTTGGATATAACTTGAACATTGCATAGAAGGATGATTGCAAATGATACCCCCAACGGTGCCAACGGTGATACTCTGAGCTGGGAAAATCACCGCACTGAAGTGTTAAGTGCAGCACCCAGTGTCATTCTGGCAGTGCTCCATTGCATACTGCCGATCTGGAAAGTGTTTGGAGAAGATCAAGTTGCTGAGCGAAATAAACCTGGCATGTTGGCCAGCTGTCCGCAACAACGGCAACCCCCGAAGCCAACCCAAAAAAAAACGGGCGGTGGCCCAAAGAAACTTTCTCTAGAGTAAATCTTAGGCACCAAGCGAAGAAGAGGCAGAAGATAATGTAGAAGACTGCCAGCAGGTCTCTTGAAGACCATTTCGTCTCGTTTCCCATGGCGAAAACAACACCACTTGATGAAACGGCTGCGTCGTGCCATTTGGATCAACTTGCGGAGATCAATGGAGGAAACTGCTACAATGCTGAACATTCACTTGGACGTGCATCCCAGCTTAAGTGGTTGCCACATCCAAGCCATATATATATATATATATATATATATGACCCAAATTAACAACATTAAAGGGATATTTCATATATATATATATACCCCCCCCATGGGATGGGGGGGGTATGATGCCCCTGTGGTGGTGTATATACATACATACATACATACATACATACATACATACATACATACCTACATACCTACATACCTACCTACCTACCTACCTACCTACATACCTACGTACATACATACATACATACCATTACATTACCTTACCTTACATTACCTTACCTTACCTTACTTACAGATACTTATAGAACCACCAAGAGACACCAATCATTCATATAATTTTATAATAATAGCACTCATGAATTATAGTAATAATATCTGATAATATATTATATATATAATATAAAAATTATGTTTTTTTCAATTATATAACCAGCTTACCAGATCCATTCAAAGTTATCTTAGCCACCTGCAGCAACTCCCCCAGGCCTGTGCGTAGATGAAGTATTGGCTTGCAACGGCCTCAGGAAAAACATGGGCCGAAAATTCAGCGGTTGATGGTAAACTGGTAAACTCTGCAATTTCCATCAATTTTCATCCAATGTTCAGTCACCTGCAGTTGTGTTCAGCAAGGTTTCTGAGCAAGTGTGTTTTGTTTGTTTGTTTCATACATCGCTACTTGCAGAAGAGCCATGTTAACAATCAGTGCATTCATGTTTGCATCCCAGTTGAGTTCTTGCGAAATAACGTTGATAGGCGTTGCTGAATTTTCTTGTCAGTCGTCGTGAGATTGTTCTGATTCACCCAATTGCAATGTGATATAGATATAATTGGGGGGTGTACTTATTAAATTCGGGGTCCCCAAAATCAGGGGTTTCAATACTACCAGTAAAATGGTCGAATAAATTTGGATGATTTGGGGGTACCTCTATTTTAGGAAACCTCCACTTCTGTGTCTGCTAAAAATCAATGTTGCCAGCCAGATCAGGATCCTTTCTGCGATGGTGGGATGTCCCGTTGCCGGAGGGTCATTCCTGAGGCGAGTGCCGCTCCGGACAGGGCAGCCGTGTCCTTAGACCAAAAGTTGATCTCCGCTTGATGCTTCTGGTGGAAAATACCAGATTTCCGTTGGCAAAATCCCTGGAAGAATTGGTGTCACAGTGTCACCCCGAAATGTGGGAAAATCCAACCTACAAGAATCCGGGCCGGGGCATACACAAACATCAATTTAGGACAATCAATGGAGCAGGACCCTGCCGATTCCTCCTTTACTCCTGGTTGAGGCAGGAACTCGCATTTTGGCGAGGACAATGACCCCCAATTGACCCCCAATTGACCCCCAATTGACCAGTCAGTACAGCCCATTTTTTCAAGTGACATCACCAAGAAATTCATTGCGGGGGTCTTGCCAGCATGTACTTCGGAGACAGAAAAACCATCCACTTTCTTGCCAGAGTCATAGAAAATCAATGAAAATCATAGACACAACCGTGTTTTTGCGCAGTAGCATTGCTAGTTCCCAATTGTTGGAGGGAACCTCCCCCTTGATGGCTTGATCTCCATTGGAAAGGTGGAACCATGTGGAACCATTGCAACCACGTGGCGATGGCAAAGTCGTGGTGATCAAAGAGGAAAGCCGCTGAGGATCTGGCGACCGGGATGATTCGGGACGATCATTGATGGCAAAGGGTGGTAAATGTATGTAAATCTTAAGGTACATTGGTACATGATGTTAAATGATGATGTATTGATTAACGCTTCATGTATAAAAAAACTCATTTTAGAGGTTCTGAAAAGCCTGAATTTCCCAACCATTTGAGGATGATAAGGATGACGGGGCTGGAGGTTTTGGTGTGTGAAGGCCAGAATCAACGAAACAAAGGCTGAAATGTCTGGGATATTCTGAAATGGTCCTATTAAAGCCCTTGTATATCTTGTATTCAATGGAAAATCCTGCTTGTGCTCAGCATTCACTTCGCCGATTTAGCCATCCATTCCATTCCCCTCCCCATTCCCCTCCCCATTCCCCTCCCCACCACTTGCGCACCCTGCTTGACCCGAAACGATCAATAGCAAGCTGGAGATGACGGTGGAGAACAGGTTCACATAGAGCATTCTCAGCACGACAGGGTAGGGTCGACAGGCGGGTGATGGATTTGGAAAGGAGGTGGGGGTTTCCATAAATGGGGGTACCCCTAAATCATCCATTTCAATAGGATTTCCCTTATAAACCATCCATTTTGGGGTACCCCCATTTATGGAAACCCCCAGGTGAGTTTGGCCAAGTTGCTGATTGCAGCGGCTGGTTCGATGCTCCTGGTAGGTCGTGCCACGAACAACACATGGGATGGATGATCAATGACCATCCCAATGGGGAACTGGGCGATTTACTCAACTGACCATGGCACACATCAGTTGAAAGCCCCGAATTTTTGGGATTTCACATCCCGCCCCACTGGCCGGACTCGAAAGATTTTGGGGGCGGTGACTTGAGTACTTGAGTCCTACACACGCCCATACTGGGTGAACTCCAGATTCCCAGAAAACCAATCTGGACTTGGCCCATACCCTCAATTTTTATCATCTACCACGCCAGTTGACAATGTACAATCATTACAAAATGTGTTGCGTCTATTTTCGACCATCAAGAAAAGGATGATTTCCCAGCTAGGTGAGATTACCGAAGGGCATACCAATGTTGTTGATTATATCACACCCACCTTCTTGTTGGTTCACGCAACTGCCCCGTCTGCCTTGAAGAGCTTCTCTTGAAGGCTCGAAGTGAGACCATCAAAGACCAGAAAGGCCAAGATGAGAGCATAGCCCCAACCTGAGCATAATGGGCTGGCTTCATGTAAAAAATCCCAAGGGGCATTGGATTTGAGTCTTTAGTGTCATGTTACCCTCTGGTAATCAAACATGGCTAGCTGCAAAATCCACTATAAAATCAGGGTCTCGTTTCCAGAAGATAGAGGTATACTTTCAGGATCCAGCAGCCGCCACTGACAGTGAGTCCAAATGGCATATGGGAATTGTCTGTGATGTAATCACCCCAAATCTGATGGTTTAGAAATGTCTAGAATGGTTTAGAACCTCAATCTGTTTAGACATGATTAATATAGACATTGGGCCTGACCCCTGCATCTGGGGAGAAGTGAAAACTGCCAGTTTTATCTGATGGTGGTTTTTACCCCAGCAACACAGACAGCCCCAGATCCTCTCCAAGTTCTTGGGCATCCCACCTGCTGTCCCATTGTCTGTCCTGCCCAGCAGCCATCCACGGCTGGGAAAAAACCACAGGGGGTGGATCATTCAATGGAGCCTCCTAGGTCATGGATTATCATAGGTCGTGCATGGTGCAGGTTTCCTAAAATGGGGTTACCCCCAAATCATCGATGTTAATAAGATTTTCCATTATAAGCCATCCGTTTTGGGGATCCCATATGATTTTATCCATTGATAGAAAGCCCCAAGTAGACTTGGGACAGAAGTGAATAAAGGAAGGGCATCATCCCACTCATGTCATATACTGATGTTCGAACTGCGGCGATTGAATCTAGTAGTCACTATCTCCTTCTATGCGGATCTGAGAGGTGTAAATCAATTGGAACTTCCAACAGCAAAATGTTCCAACTGAGCAGCGTCCAAAACGTGTGATTAAATGCATTAAATGCCTATTTCGCATGGGTTTGCTGACGCGTGGGCTTACGCACTACTTATGCGACCACAATTTTGGCTTACGTGAGGATTGGGGTGGAAGACGTCTTACGCGACACTTGAGCAACTTGAATTGCCCCGGGATGTGTTGACAGGAATGCTTACACATGGGCTTACGTCATGCGTCTATCACCAAAATGCATACATCAGCTTACGAAACACACAGCTCTGGTCCATCTGGTCCTCAAGACCCGACTACTGCCCAGTTCATCTGATGTAATCCCCAAACCGCCAAACCTATTGGTTTGAGGGACTCCAATCATCACCTCTTGGCGGTAAGTGATATCGCTATATTTTGCAGTTTGAATCCCTGTAGTTGGTTTATGCCTCCTGCATAGCCAACCAAATCTCATTTCTTCGTGATTTTACATCCCAAGTCTATTTGGATCCCCATCTCAATTTGAATCTCCAATTTCGGCAACCGTATCCAACCCCTCGTTTTGATCCCGTGATCCCTCATGTTTTCATGGTTTTTCCCATCTGCGACGGCCCGGGCCCAACCCACCGTCCCAAAAAAACCGATCTGCTCCTCTGCGAGGACGCCGTGGGGCCCAGCAGGAGGAACTCCGAGACCCCTAGAGTCACCAGCAGCGCGACCAACCAGTCTGCCGCGCCAAAGTGTGCCCTGCGTCTGGTTTTTGATGGGATTTGAACCCATTGAAATAGATGATTTACCTATTAAAAATGGTGATTTTCCATGGCTATGTTAAATAACCAGAGGTAACACCATCTCTGAATTACCCTCTGGTTATGACAAAATCTGGTTTGCCATGGAAAGATCCACCATGCTATTAATAGGTAAGCCATCTATTTCTATGAATTGATCCATATGATATCATATGAATCGTGGCATCATCAAGATATCAAGCAGCTTGATATCCAAGGTGGTGGATTTGAATGGGAAAATCACCTCACCGATGGGGATTTCAACGAGCCCATGGTAAAACATGGGATTTTGGGGTTATCATATTTTCAGACAAACCTATGGTGGTGGGGTTGGGATTGTAAATTGGCAACAGTATTTTTTTGGCAGATATGAAACACTTAGAATCTTAGAAGTGGCTTTTAACGCCTCCCACGCATATTCAGATGGCAGTCTGCGTTTGACAGAAATGTATAGAAATGTGATATATGATAATATATGATAATATATCATATATCCATCCCGGAATAGAGAATAGAATGTGAAATCGAACAACTATCATTTGCTTGGGAAACTCAGACCGCTTCAGCTGAGTCAGCTGGCTCCCCATTGAGTAGGGAATATGGATGCCCCAGACTCCCGACAGCTCTGAACCGGAGCACTGGGCGTCCCAAACCCACTAATGCTGATGCTCCAAATCATCACCTGCCGAGAGGAAAGGGCGGCAGAGCTCTTGCCATGGCTGGGATGATGATGATTACGATTGATTATTATTGAAGTTATATATGACATGTTGTTATATGTTGTTACTATTATTATTGTTATTGATGATGATGATGATGATGATGATCATCATCATCATCATCATCCTCATCGTCATCGTCATCATCATCATCATCATCATCGTCGTCATCGTCATCGTCATCGTCATCGTCATCGTCATCGTCATCGTCGTCATCATCATCGTCGTCATCATCGTCATCATCGTCATCATCGTCATCATCGTCGTCATCGTCGTCATCGTCGTCATCGTCGTCATCGTCATCGTCATCGTCGTCGTCGTCGTCGTCATCATCATCATCATCGTCGTCATCGTCATCGTCATCGTCATCGTCATCGTCGTCATCGTCATCGTCGTCATCATCGTCATCATCGTCATCATCGTCGTCATCGTCGTCATCGTCGTCATCGTCGTCATCGTCGTCATCGTCATCGTCATCGTCGTCGTCGTCGTCGTCATCATCATCATCATCATCATCCTCATCCTCATCCTCATCCTCATCCTGGTGATGATGGTGGTGGTGGTTGTCAGGGTCAGGGTCAGGGTCTTTGTTCATTTTTGCCGCATCGCTTTGATGTTGGATGTTCAGTTCACCCGTGCAACTCGTGTCGGTCATCAAGTCACCGGAAGCATCTTGAAGCTCTTGCCCAGCATTTGGACCACGAAGGACACATACTTCAGCGCCTGACTCGGAACATGGCACTGTAGTGGCAACCAGAGGCAATCCGGGTTCAGGGGAAGGGATCCACAAAAGTCCCGAAATTTGCACATTGGAAGCGAATCACTTACAAGAAGGGATGGCTACTTCAACCTTTTTTCCCCACAATTCAGCAGATTTCAGCAGTTCATGTCCCAGCAAAATTGGAATGGGGCTGGTGGCTGGTATTGGGACCGTCTCAGATCTTACAGGCTTAATGGATGTCATGTAGACCCTGTAGGCCCTCTTGGCTGTTTCAGGCCAGTGGTTTCGGCGGATCTCAAACACATGAGCTAGTTGAATATTCTCTAAAATGGACGGAAAGTACCAACATATACCACAAGCCAGCTTTCTTCATAACCTCCATGGCTGTGAAAAATAAAAAACAAAAATACAGTAAAAATCAGCGGTTCATCATCATTTCTTCCCAGAAATGTGCGCGAAAACTTGGGGTTTTTGGGAGTCCTGGGAGTCCCATCCAGACGAACTCTCGACCCTTCCAGGCCTCGTATTGGCATGCAGTGGCACCTACATTGGACAGCGCTACTGAGGCCTCAGGTGGCTGGGTGACCCTGGTGGCTGGCAGGTTGGTGTCTGGTGTCAAATAACCTCTGGTAATCCAACATAACTTATGGAAAATTCCACCTTTAGATGATCATGGTGGTTTTTCATGGATATCTTGGATTTTCAGAAAGATTCAGAAAGTAATTTCAGGTCTATCAGATGGATCCCATCAAGGTTCAAGACGACCATTTGCAGTAAGAAAGTTCTCAAGTCGCCAAGAAATATGTTGCAAATGGGTGCCACCTTCCCAAGCAACCTGCGTTTGCTTTTTCGAGAGTCCGGTCTATTGTAATGGGAATTCTTCGTTGATAAAACCTTACTATATATATAGTGGTTGTTGGTGTAAAAGGTTCGCCCTTGATAAACAAACCCAAACATTATTCCCTGGGTCACCGACCCCTGGGGGCGTTGGTTCACGTTGAATCCCCACGTCCCCGGTAACGGGTGAATCATCTTCCGGACGAGCATCGTATTGCCAGTAGGGTGCTTCACTTTGTAACCGTTCCTAGGTGCGTTCCTAGTCGCCACACACCCCAGATATATGGACTTGAGAACCAAGTTGACCGCAGATGGATGTGTCTGAAAATCGGGTATATACCCATGTATAATTCTGAAAATGGCAATATCAATGAGAAAATGATGATGACCCCCTCTAAATGGCCATTCTTATAGGACGAATGGACGTTTCCCAAAATGGAGGTATACTGTACCCCATTTATCATCCATTTTAGATTGGGATTTTCCATGAAATAACCATCTATTTATGGGGTATCCCCATTTCAGGAAACCTCTAAGTCAATGAAATGATTTTCCATGAAATAACCTATCCCAGCTATTGGGCTACCCCCATGACTATGGAAATCCGCTCCATCTGATCTCCAAGCGTCGCCCCGCCATATGATGGCTGTGAGGGAACATAGGACCGCCATGATGCGATTACCTAACGATGGCCATGGGACAAGAATCCCCGTCCCCATATGAGCCATGGAGGATACATGTAGTTATATTACATATATATATATACACATATATATATATATTGCCTGTCTATATATATATATATACATATATATTGTATGTGTATATATATTATATATATATATATATGTATGTCAAGCAACATTCAACCTTCCCAAAGTGGCCCAAAGGTAGTTCAACAAATCATAATTGGATGAGATATGGCTAAAGCTGAGCGGCTTTTGTGCACCCGAAGAATTGGGCAGTCAACTAAACACTGATATCATTGCTAGTGTCCTCGTTGGTTGTCACCCTGTTCCTGTTAGGCTGCATGGGCGGTCTCACACTCGCTTAGACTATTTGGAGGTTTCCCAAAATGGGGATATTCCCAAAATCATCCAAAATTGGTGATTATCAATGGGAAAATGAATGATTTGGGGTACCCATAGTTTAGGAAACCTGCATTTGGGGACAAAGAAACCTATGGTTTCAAGGGTCTTTGGTTGAAGGGCTCCCTCAAACTTGGACCCAAGGACCAAAGGCAGATTCTAAGGCTACGGCGGGTACGGATCAAACGCTGGTCATTTTACCGTTGGTGAATCCTCAGTTTCGTCTTCATTCAACGGCAATTGTCTTGTGTGATATACAGTACCCCATCTTTAAACGGCCCCACGAAAATTTCAGGGTGTCCAAAGGTCCAAAGGTGCAGTCCCAGCTGCAAAGGACTAGGAAAAGCGAACTGTTAAAGACCTGGAGCTGGATTCAAGTCAGAAAATCCACAGGATTTTACGCAGCAGCTGGATTTTTCTTCGGCTTTTTTGGTCAAAGATGAAGGCAACAAAAAACCCTGATAACCCCTGTGATTTTCGCTGCAAGATGTTTCTGAAACCGATGACGCCTGTCTAATCCAATGAGTCGGAGATTCAGAGATTGCCAAGTCGGACACTTTGGTATTGGATACTTCTTGAAGACGTGGTTTGGCGAAAAAAAACAGTCATCCCCAAAAAAATAGACAAGTGATCCGACTCTAAAATAGTGAAGATTTACTGTTCTATGATTACTATACAAGGATCATCATGGATCTATATGTTTTCCGATTCAAATACGGCTTCGGTTTCCACGTCTTCTTTTCGGTCAAAGCAGTTTGCGGACTGGGACAAAGAAAGCCTTTCTGTCTCCATGGAGGGTCGATGAGCTCCATGGATGAGAATTGGATTGGATGTGTCAACTCTGAGGGTATAGAATGGTATAGACATAGATATTAGATTTAGATTTAGATAGTAACCCTCCAATACAATGGAAAAGTCATCAAAGTCATTGTTAATCAATGTTAATCATCATCAAAAATCATCAAAATATAGGGAATCACTGTCCCATCTTTGCACGGCTTCGCTCCCTCGGCACCTGACCATGGTAAGGCCGTGTCATAATCCGCTCCTGAAGTGCGCCATAGATCAGCAGGAAGAAGATGATGCCCAACTCGGTATCCATGGCGTGAAATGCCACCCTTCCTGGTTACTGGGGAGCCTGAGTCTACCAACGGGAATGCGAAGAATGCTGACTTCATGGGGACTTCATTCAATGGGAAATTCAGGATCCTAAAATGGAGGTACTGTAGCATATAAGGCAATATTTTGTCGGGACATTCCCTTACATAGGCCTTAAAAAAAGGCCTTATATAATATATGGTAGGTACCTCCAATAAATCGGTTCCTGTTGCATGGCCATTGATTCATTGAGATACTGGTCATTTGTTGCAGTTTGCCAACTGGAAGCCATGATCCCAACTGATTCCGATGAGATCTGCCATCCCAGCAACCACAAAAGGGGCTCGTCATCATCCAAAATAGATCCATCAACGCCAGTGAGGGGTTGGCATTATTGGGACCACGGTAAACACCGACCTGTCCGGTGCCCAAAAAAAACCATAAAAATCCATGCCTTAATGAAGCTACTTGATCTACTTGAACCTGGGGGGATCAACACAGCAAGTCACCACCTTTTTTTGCCGGTGCGAATGGGCACAACAAAATTCTGCCTTTTTGTTGCCTCACACAACAAGGGAAATCTCCGGCATTCCAAGCTTCTTTTTGGCTTGGTTCAAAATCTCAGCATCACTTGGGGTCTTTGAAACCTCACCACCATAGCCATGGCATCCCTCTTGCACTTTGCCTGAGGGGGTAAAGTATCGGTTCTTATACATTTGCCTCTCTGGCAAACATGTGCCCACCGTCTCCCCCCTCATCACAACATAGTTTCCAAAGAAATAATCTTCGTGACCTGCAATGGTGTCGCAAACACCAAGGGCGCGGTCAACATATGCATCGACATTGTCCTCGGAGGTCATGTTCTGAGCCAAAAACATGTCAGTGGTTGGTTCTTGAGCCACCCCTTAAACCACAAACCATAGATCTTCACAGTCAGAATGTGCATACACAAATGTACCTACCACAAAAAAAAAAAAACGACGACTGATCATCTAAACGCAAGAAATTTAAAGTACAATTTAACAGTTAGCATTCAACATCATGGTAGTGATAAAATGACGAATAGTATCATTGTACATCATTGCTACTACTATTAATATACTGTCTTTGCTATGTGTTGTCGTTATTGTTGCTATCATTCTTATCACTATAAAATCATGATGATGATGATGATGATAATAATAATGATAATGATAATGATGATGATGATGATGACGACGTCAACTCGTCAACTCGTCAACCTGTGGATCGCCGTCCGCCAAGCATCGTAGTGGTGGTTGTCGTGGCCACCAAAGTCGTTCTTCATCGCCTGTCCGCCATAGACCAAGAAGTTATCCTCGGAGCTCCATCCTATGGTTGGGACGTGGGTTATCGACTAAGGGGGTCGATAAAAAACGCCAAAGTCACCATCCAAGTCATCCAAAAAATCCCATAAAATCCCAATTACAAAGTGTAAATATGTGTACATATGTGTAAATCTATCACAAACTCCAACTCGGGTTTATTTTCAACTTTGGTGATCCTAAGTGTTCGATTCATGAGGTTCTCCCAAGTACAAGCGGCTCATGATCGAGGTAATGTCAATCAGTATCTGGGATATGCATCCCAGTCCCGTGCGGCCAAAACGTGCCAAGAGTGGTGTTTTCAAAAAAAATGAAAACAAATTCGATATTCTAAAATATTCCAAATACCTTTCGCATTCTCCCAACTTTGCCTCCTTGTCGGCCACATGTCCTTCTTGTTGGCTGCGCTACCGAGGTCAGTTGGAGTGCTCAGCTACCGTCGTAGTCTTGTCCAAAAATGGGGTACCCGAACATTGTCTACAATGTGGGGCCCTCTAGCTAAGTTGGTGAACATAACTCCAATAACTATGGTTTATGATATGCAAATAACTAGAGTTAATGGGGGTTATAAACCAACTTAGAACCAGGGGGGCCCACATTGTAGCTTAAAACCTCAGTTTCCCCTACTAATACTCTGATTTCAGGGACTTAAACCAAGATCTTCAAGAGATTCTTCAGGACTCCTTGAAGCAAAGGGAAAGGGAAGCACAAACAAACAAAATGTAATTTTAAACTACAAAAGCAACATCCAAGGCAAAATCCCACTGTGAAGCTGTCAGGCATCGTGCGTCACGTAGTAGCAACTCCCATCGTCGTTGTCGACGTCCTCCTGTGGAGAATAGTTGTCGATGAAGAAGTTGTGATGGATCGCACGGACCTGCATGATCCTAAGTATCCCATGAGGCGGAACCGCTTTGGAACCCCTGGCAGTATTTCTGATTTGGTGACGGAGTGTTATATATATATATATATATACGTCTACATTTATATCTATATCATATCCATATCATGTAATATCCATCTATATTCGCATAAAGGTCTATCCAATTCACTTGACTTAGAGGATGCTCCCATATTGTCCTCAAGGGTGACTGCAGAACCAGATACCTCAAAAATTGCGCAACCAAAATGTTTGGTTCTTCAACATCCAAATAGCATCGATAGTATTTATGCAATAACTATCTACAACTCCATTTACCATGTATAGATTACATATCGCTTTCCATTTGAGCTCAAACCATCATCATGAAAAAAAAGTAACATCATTAACCATCATTAACCATCATTAACCATCATTAACCATCATTAACCATCATTAACCATCATTAACCATCATTAACCATCATCAACCATCATCAACCATCATCAACCATCCATCCAACTCTCTTTATGTACCCTCTGGTTATTTCACATAGCCATGGTATAGATGGCCCATAGAAATAGATGCTTTACCTATCAAAAATACGGTGAATCTTTCCATGGCAAACCAGATTTTGTCATAACCAGAGGGTAAATCTACCGTAACATCCCCAGCATCCAACATCCCCATCCGCATCGTCCCCAGGCGCATGGAAGGCTCACCCGTTCGCACCGTGGTCAGGAAGGGCTGCCGGTCCCAGGAGTTAAACGGACCGTGGTCGCCGCTCTCGCGACAGGTGGAGAAGACCAAGTTGTAGGCGATCTCATCGCCACCTAAAGCCGTGGCTGAAAAAATGGTAGCCATGTGATAGCTAAGTTAGGTATATAAGATCTGGGCAAATTATAATAATTCACAAACCTGAAATAAGGCCATTTGGGGATGATTCCCCTTATTAACCATGATTCCAGTGAGGTCGCAGTGAGGTCGTTATAATTTACCCAGATAAGATGGTATCCAATGAAATCACGGAACCATGGTATTTGCGAGTTTGCGAAGTTAGGTATCATATGAACCATATGGAATCCATATGGTACAATCGTGTATAAACAACAATGAAATATTGTGTTATAGCTAAATTAGGTATATACCTACCATGCTAATAACTGTTAAAGCAAAGGTAGAGTCAACAATGAAATCACCAAGACAAATTACCCTTATCAGAACTTATCTGTGAGTTCATGGTGATTGAAGGGTGATTTGATGTTTTTTTTAGGATTTAAAGGGGTTTAGTTTAGCGCCACCCAGTGAAACTTACATGGTTAGTATGAAATGGCAACCAATGGACCCACACAACATTACACACAACATTACACAATCGTAGTTGTGTTGTAGCAACTGTTTTGCCAATTCCAGTTTTGTATTATCCATTTTGGGGGTGTAAGCAACCAATGGACCCACAAATATGTTACTCGTTAGTATTGAATCGGATAACTAAGCACCCATAAGAATTGGATAAAATCCCAAAAATCAAAAGCACTTGGACTGTCGAGCTAGAGTTAAGTAAAGTGTTTGACCCTGGAACCCTGCCCCCCTGACTTAGAGGTTTCCTGAAATGGGGATACCCCACAAATAGATGGTTTATAATTTAATCATGGAAAAAATCCAATCTAAAATGGATGATAAATGGGCTACCCTATGTTAGGAAACCTCCAATAATCTCGCCTCCAAATCCATCGTTCATGTTGATCCCCGCACGTGGGCCGTTGAAGAACACGTTCGACAGGATTCGCGACTCCGCGGATTTCGCCTGGTTGGTTCAAAAAGGGATTCCCCGTTCTTGGATTATTGTAATCCCCAAATATCCCCAATATATTGGGTAGTATATGGTAGTATAATCCCTCAAAAAATCATCAAGCAACAGGGGTTTAGCAGCCACTGCTCATGTGATTTTGGGGTATCCAGTATCCATCAGTATCCCAGATCTTTCAACATCACAGGATCCATGAGAAAACCAACCAGTCCAATTTGGGTCCCATCCACAGCTTACTGCAGCTGCAGCTGAGAGCCTGACACACTGAAAAGCTAACCATGATCATCCATAATCGTGGTGATTCGTCATACACTGTGTGTATATATATATACATATACACATACACATACATATACATATATATATATACATATATATATATATATGTATATATATATATATGTATATATGTATATATAGCCTCGTCCAGGCTTCTGGAACTGCGTAAACCTGAATTAGGTTGGTAAAACTTGTCCATTCCGTGACGAAATTTCGTCGCGGAATTAACAAGTTTCATTTGGGTCATGTTCATCATCATCATCCTCATCATCATCATCATCATCAGCATCATCAGCATCATCATCATCATCATCATCACCAGAAACATGTGAGACCAGTTTTTTTCTGTTTCTTCACAGCAGCTGCAAGTCTCGCACAGCTTTGAGGACCTCTCCCTGTGTCTTCCAGGGGTCCTTGTTGCCAATCCAGTGATGCCATTGGCTTTGAGCCACACGGGCATCCACAACATCTTCACATGAACGTTAAAATCCCACCCCACCCCACCCCCTCACCCCGCGTGTGCGTAGCATCAACTGCTGCCGCAAGTTCACATGAACGTTAACATCCCACCCCACCCCACCCCCCCCCCCCCGCGTAGTGCGTAGCATCAAACTGCGGCCGCAAGTTCACATGAACAGTTATACATCACACCCACCCCACCCCCCCCCACCCCGCGTGTGCGTAGCATCAAATGCTGCCGCAAGTTTCACATGAACGTTAACATCCCCCCCCCCCCCCCCCCCCCAATCGTATTCAGGTTTACGCAGTTCCAGAAGCCTGGACAAGCCTATATATACATATATATATATACATATATATATATATTGTGAATTGTACATTGTGGCAAGGTGATTCTCAGTGTCCATGCTTCAGCAATGCAACCATTTAACCATGCGACTCCTGGAAGTGATGTTATCTAACTTTTCAGCAGGGCATTTTGCCGCAGCAACATAGGCTCTGGTCCTAACAGGAGATGAGGTGGGTGGGCGTTGCTTAGTGCCATAGCTATTTGCGCAGGGCGCCAACTGGGTGAGGACATCCATTTGCTTGGTGTGTGGCTACACCTTCATCCCAAACTTCAGATTCTCTGGCCGACCGCTTTTGGGGAAAAGAGTTTGCAGCCTGACTTGGGAGTTAGGCCTTGTGGAAGAGGTTTGAGCTGCCAGTGCGTTGTTCGCATTGGTAGCGGAGCCCCGCTGCCGATAAGTGCGGGTGATCCAGGACTTTGACTTCAAGCTGACATCATGTCTGCGGAAGACGGTGTTCCGTCAGCTGGGTCTGAAGCCTCAAGTTTTGTGCCCAATCAACTATCAGCACTGGTACCTTCCTTTGATCCCTCGAAAGATGATTTACAGGTGTATGTTCAGAAAGTTGGTTTGCTCGTGGAAGCCTGGCCAGCTGGCAAATTTACAGAATTGGTAACACGACTGATTTTGAATTGCAGTGGCTCCGCCTTTCTGAAACTCCAGTTGCACCAGAAGGAGCTGTTGGAGAACGATCGAAAATCTGTGAAACGTCTCGTGGAGATCCTTGGAGGTCATTGGGGCCAATTGGGTCTTGAAAAACGGTATGAGTACGCAGAACGTGCGCTGTACAAGTGCATCCAAAAGGCTGATGAGACGGCCGACTCATTTCTGGCTCGTGCAGACATCATGTGGACCGAGTTGAATAGCCGTGAGCTTAAACTGTCCGACCTTCAGGCCTACGTCACTCTTCGAGGTTCGACTTTGTCGTCTGAGGATAAGAAGAAGGTTTTGGTCGACGCAGATGCAGCCGGATCCGGTGAATTGTCTGTACAGAAAGTGAGTAGTGCCATCCGCATGCTTGGAGCAGGATTCTTTCAAGATGTGACTGGAATGAAACGCACCAAATTGAAAACATATGATCAAGCCACCCTGGTATCCGAAGCCATAGGCGATGATGATGATGGAAATCATGAAATCTATGCTGCCGAAGGTGAAATGGATTGTGAAGATGAACTGTTTGAAATCTTGTTGAGTGAAGGTGACACCGATGCCACTTTTATTTGTGATTTCGAAAACGCAGCATCCGAGGTAATTCAGGGTGATGAAGAGCTAGCAGCCGCATACAACACGTACACTGAGGCAAGAAAGCGCCTCAGTGAAAAGGTCCGCTTCCGTGGATTCTGGCCAGTATCTCAAGGAGGAAAGGCCAAAGGCCACTCCAAGGGACGCGTCAAAGGCAAGTTCCAGAAGGGACACAGCTCTTCGAGGAAGTCACTTGAACAAAGAATCCTGACGTCTAGGTGTAGGATCTGCAACAAGGTAGGACACTGGAAAGCTGAGTGTCCAGAGAAACCGAGATCCAACCACTCCAATGCCGCTGCACCCACATCCTTTGTGAGTTCCGACGCAGCCCTGCCGATGGAGTTTCTGCAGATACCTGAAGACCGTTCAGGACCCATCGATGAACCTCAGGTTGAAGCGAGTTTTTTGTCTTTTACTGGTTCTCAGGATTTCAAGGGGAGATTAAGGGTATCCCTTAATAAGGTGTGGGAACGAAATCCTAAGTTCAAGTTCCAGCGGTCCTCATTGCCGAGGATTGAGCCAACCTGTGAAGGTGCCATTGAGCCTTTGTCTGAGAGGCAAGGAATGTGATGATTTCGGCTCCGAAGTCTCGGATTTCATCACTGGCATGTTCGCTTTCATGTCATGTTTATGCATGAGCACTTGTGAGACTAGCTGATCCTTCTGACAGAAAACCTCATCTTGATTACCCTCTGCGGCTGACACGGAATCAGATTTTGGCAGGCTGATTTCGGCCAAGTGAGTTTCGGCTGAAGGCTGGGTTGCCGATGCATTGGCCGGCAAGGCTGCCAGGTCATTCAGATCTATCAAAAAGAGTCCCTTGGGCGTCAACTGCAATGGAAATTCCCGATGAAACTTCTTCGACCACATGACATGACGTTCAACATCAATCACAGCATGAAAGGCTCGCAACAGTGTATTGGAAATCAAAAACGGCGTTGACCCAGGGACAATTGCGATCTTCAGCAACATGTCTTGCAGGGGAACTACCAAAGCTTGGGTGCTTTTCAAGGTGCCATGATTACCAAAGCGAAAAGTGATATGACAAGGGCAGCGGAATAATTGGCTACGGATGTTCGGATGCAGGCTTTGAATTAAATCAACCACCAAATCACTACCAATCACTGTTGCCCATGACGTCGTTGCTCGAACGCCTCCAGAAGATTCAAGTTCAGAAGGTCGAGGAACTTCCCGACCTCCGCCAGTACTCATTGGAACAGCTGAACATGATGAAGGTGGATTTCGGCACCAAGCATCGGGGCCGGAAGTTTCAGGATGTGTGGGAAACCGATCAACAGTGGATCAACTGGTTTCTGAAACATTACCAGGACAGCACAAAAGGCTCACATCGTCTGATGATTCACTACATCGGGCTCAAGATCGAGCAGGCAGAACTCGAAGGAAGTGTGGTGACCGTGACAGAGCCACAGCTCCAACCTTCCAAGACCTCTGCACTCAAGGGGAATGGGAAGCCATTGAACCCAAACTGGACTCCAAAGCCCAAGATCATGCCAGCCAAAGAGTTGCGAGCTCATCTGGAGCCCGAGGAACAGTCCGTGTGGGATCTGGACGAGATGGAACAGGAGATGCAGATCGAAGTTCCAGTCGATGTCTCTCATCTGGAGCAGCGCATGCTGCACATGGAGAATGCCATCCACACCATCTTGCAGGCCGTCGAGCAGATGTCAATGAGCCAGGGTTCTCAGAGTCATGCCGGGATCATCGAACAGTAGATCTTGAAGCAGCCGAGATGATGGGTTTTCTGGCAGCTGGAGAGACATGGAGTGATAATCAACATGTGAATAATCTAACGACTCATAGTTGTGCTGAGCGAAAGAAGTTTCTTCAATTGATTGAGATGTACTCCCAGGAATTTGACAGCTGCATCCGAGAATCCAAGTCAAATTTTGGCAACCGCGGCAGACTCACACTTTTGGAAGTCTCTTGTGGCCCAGAGAGTCGACTCACCCACCAGGTACAACAGTTGGGTTTTCAAGCACAGCGTCTTGGGTTAGCTCAATGTGACTTGCAATCTCGTGAGGGTCGGTTGCTGTTGTTTCAAACTTTGCTTTCAAAGAACCCAGAACACGTATGGTTTTCACCCTCCTGTGGTCCATGGTCGGGTTGGTCAACTCTGAATGGCAGTCGATCGCTCCAGTCCTGGGACAAGTTGCAGCAGTTGAGACTTCAGCATCTGGAACAGATTGCGTTGGGGATTGTTATCATGCGATATCAAAGATCATGTCATCGTCACATGCACTGGGAGCAGTCACGTGCCTCATTGATGTTCAAATTGCCGTATCTCCAAGAAATTCATCAGGTGACTCAAGCAACAGATTTTGACATGTGTACGGCTGGTTCCTTACAAGACCCCGAGAGTGGCAAGTTTATCAAGAAGGGTATGACCGTGCTATCAACTTCAAATCGTGTTGCTGAAAGTTTGCGCAATAAGAAATGTTGTGGCAATCATGAACATCAGGTGATTGAAGGTTCCACTGTGGTGCATGGAGTGAGGTTAAACAGGTCAACCTTCTCAGAATCATATCCGCGAAAGTTTGCACGAGACATGGCCAAAGTTTTGTGTAAGATATCCTTTCCAAGAGAGAAACCCTGTGATCCAATCATGTTCACAAGTGAGTCACCTACTCTGGTGAATGAACCTGCGCTGAAGCGACGAAGACTTGTCATGACTGCAAAACCGAAACTTTCCAGGTCGACGGAGATGACCTCATCCCTGCAGGTAAAACGGAGAAAGCTCAATGGAAAGCAATCTCCTTTGAACGCTCTGGACGCTTGGACCAAGGTGTTTGATCTTGTAGATCCTCTGTTGGCACGTGTTGGTAAACGCACAATCGATGACTCCACAATTTTGCAAAGTGTTCAAGAACTCTTACCTGACAAACAGGTGAAGTTTATCATCGCCTGCAGAGGTTCAAATCGAACCATCGTGCCACCTGAAGATGTTGTTGCCCATGAAGCTCCCTTTAGGAAATGTGCCTATCTCAAGAGAGGGACCACTCAAATTTTTGTTGAAGATGATTGGGAAAACTGGGAACAACTATCCAAGCGCCAAAAGGTTCGACCTTCCCATGCCTGCCGGATCAATATAACGGTTTTTGCAGCAAACACTGGAGAAAATCGAGAGCCTGCCACTGTAGAGATGCCTGACCCTGCGGTCCCGTCTCCGAGCATTTTGCCGGAGAACGTTCCTGTGCACTCGGACATGCCCGCCCGAGTTGAACATGAGCATTCAGAAGAATCAATATCACCTCCAACTACCATGACCTCCCCAGAAATTAACCATAATCCTCCCTGTGATAATATCCCAAAAAACCGAAGATAACCATGAGTATTCAAAGCATCCACTTTCCAGTCAAGTTGAAATTCACGAATCCATCAAAAGCCTGTCCAAAGAAGATCAGAACATCCTGACCAAGATCCACAAGAACTTGGGACACCCGAGTGCCGAGAGAATGAGTACAATCATGTTGCAACAAGGGTACCGACCAGAAATGGTTAAAGCCGCCAGGAACTTTCAATGTGACGTTTGTACCCAGAATTCCAGGCCAAAACATGCTCGGCCGAGTTCCTTGCGTGATGATCTAGATTTCAACGACAGGATTTCGATCGATGGGCTCGTATGGACAAACATCCATGGAAAGACCTTTCATATGTACCATGTACTTGATTGGGGAACCAATTTCCATATGGCCACAATTGCTCCCTCCAAATCTACTGAAGATGTGATTCAAGCCATGCTTACCATGTAGTTATCATGGGCAGGAATCCCCGGAGAACTCCTTGTTGATGCAGCCTCTGAATTAAATAGTGAGGGTTTCATGAATTTCCTTCAGAGTCACAACATCCGAGCCACGACAATCAGCCCGGAAGCACATTTTCAAAATGGTAGATCCGAAAGACATGGAGCCATCTTACAGCACATGCTCACGAAGTTTAATGCAGAACACAACATAGATAACTATGCAGACCTGCAAAAGGCACTCTGGTGGTGCACTCAAGCCAAGAACGCTAGCAGTCTGAAGGGTGGTTTTGCACCAGAGGTACTTGTCTTGGGTAAACATAGTCGTCTTCCTGGTTCTGTTAGCAGTGACATGTTGCTACCGGCACACATGTTGGCAGAGTCCGATCATGCACAGGGAATTAAATTCCGTGCCCAGCTTGCCTATCGTGAGACGGCGAGACGAGCCTTTCACAGTGCAGATAATGACTCTGTACTGAGGAGAGCCATGCTGCGTAGATCAAATCCGTTTAGGGGTAGATATCAGCCTGGTGAATGGGTAATGGCCTGGAAAGAAGGCAGCGGTCAACAGCCCGGGTTTTGGCAAGGTCCCATGAAGGTAGTTGTTCATGAGAACCAGCAAACCATTTGGGTAACCATGTCCAGCAAGCTGTTTAGGTGTGCCCCTGAACATGTTCGACCGGTGACTGCCGAAGAAGCCAAAGCCATTGTCCAAAGACCAAATGAGCCTGGAATATCCGAGATTGCCAGACAACTCCCAGCTGATGTTTCCGGTGTTATGACCAGATTCGTAAATTTGGGCAACCAAAGCATCCCTGAAAGCTTTCCTGTTGATAACAACAATCTCAATAATCCACCAACGATCAATAGTAACATACCATTATCCAACAGTTCTAATACCGATGACCAACCTGACAATGAACCTGCTATTCCTTCAACACCGCCTGCAGAAAGCGTTGAACCGACAGTGCCTGAAGAGATTCCAATACCTGATGATGATGATGATGATTTGGTCTGTGAGGGTCTTTACTGTCATGACGCGGATGAGTTTGCCTTGGATGAAATGGAAGAACATGTTGGCTGGCGCAGTGAGATTTTTGTCACTGACGATGATATTCAGGCCTGGCGACAATCCGACAACCCTGAAGATTTGGCCTTCCTGGTTTCAGCTGCAAAGAAACAGCGTGCTGAAGTTCGCTTGTCAGAACTGACAATGTCTGAAAGAGCGGAATTTGCCAAGGCCAAAGAGGCCGAAGTTTCCAACTGGTTGCAAACAGGAACAGTACAACGCATGTTCAGGAATCAGATTGACCCTGAGCGAATTTTGAGGTGTCGTTGGGTTCTTACTTGGAAACCGATTGAAGTGGAAGATCGTGATCCCGGACAGCCACAGAAACATCGCAAAGCAAAGGCGCGTTTGGTGGTACTGGGGTATTTAGATCCAAAAATAACCGAGATTCCAAGGGATTCGCCAACACTCAACCGACATTCAAAGATGCTGTTACTCCAACTGATCGCCTCCAAGTCATGGATGCTCAGATCCTTTGATGTAAAAGCTGCTTTTCTACAAGGAAAACCCCAAAAGGATCGTGTGATTGGTCTGGAACCTGTACCTGAACTGGCAACCAAGATGGGACTCCGACCGGAGGAAATTTGTCGACTAGCCAAAAGTGCCTATGGTCTCATAGATGCGCCTTTTCTCTGGTTTCAGGCTCTGCGAGAAGAGTTAGTAAGACTTGAGTTTGAACAATCGCCGTTTTGCCCCTGCACTTTCATTCTCAGATGCCCAAAGACACAACAGCCGGATGGAATAATTGGCATACATGTTGATGATGGTTTGTGCGGTGGCAATGAAAGATTTCTCTCGAAACTTGCAGAACTCGAAAAGAAGTATCCGCTTGGTTCTCACAAAATAGGTCAGTTCACCTTCACTGGTATAGAGATGTTTCAACACCCAAACAAGGGAATTACTCTCTCTCAAGGCGAATATGTCAAAAGAATTGAGCCGATTCGGATCAAACCTGATCGCAGAAAACTGGAATCCGAGCCAGTGACAGCAGAAGAACGTTTGGCGCTTCGTGGGCTTATAGGGAGTTTGCAATATGCATCCGTGCACACCCGTCCAGATCTTGCAAGTCGTCTCAGCTTCTTACAATCCGACATTAACAAAGCAACTATCAGTACACTGATCGACGCCAATAAAACACTCCATGAAGCCAAGAAACATGCAAACGTTTCCATCACCATTAATCCCATCAACTGTGAAGATCTGAGGTTTCTAGCTTTTTCGGACGCCTCGTTTGCCTCAAAGAAAAATCCAGATTCTCACACTGGCAGTATCATTATGAGCACTCATAAGGAAATTGGGGATAACGTCACTTGTATGGTTAATCCAATATCCTGGGGATGTAAAAAGATACAGCGGGTCGTGACGAGCACCCTATCTGCAGAAACAGTCTCCTTTAGCTCAGTGCTCGATCAACTTTCCTGGATACGTCTTTGTTGGGCGTGGTTGCTGAACTCCAAGGTGCACTGGCAGACTCCCGAAGCAGCGTTACAGAAACTTCCAGTTTCGTATTCCACTGCTACAGTCAAGGCGCAGAGGTTATCTGAGGACACCATAGCCACTGACTGTAAGAGTCTGTATGACCTTATCACTCGCACAGCTCCACCAGCATGCAGTGAATTTAGGACACAATTGAATGCCAGAAAGATCAAGGAAATGATAGCTGAAGGAGTCAGTGTACGTTGGGTCCATTCTGGTGCTCAATTGGCCGACAGTTTGACAAAGATTATGGATACCAGCTTCCTTCGAGAAACCATCATGCAGGGAAAGTATCGATTGAATGATGAATTGGAAATTTTGAAGGCTAGATCCGATTCACGGACTCGACTGAAATGGCTTCGCAACAACTGCCATATTGATCAAGATCCCTCTCAATCACCTTGCTGAATTTTTTTTGTTTGGATTTTTGGGAGTGTGAATTGTACATTGTGGCAAGGTGATTCTCAGTGTCCATGCTTCAGCAATGCAACCATTTAACCATGCGACTCCTGGAAGTGATGTTATCTAACTTTTCAGCAGGGCATTTTGCCGCAGCAACATAGGCTCTGGTCCTAACAGGAGATGAGGTGGGTGGGCGTTGCTTAGTGCCATAGCTATTTGCGCAGGGCGCCAACTGGGTGAGGACATCCATTTGCTTGGTGTGTGGCTACACCTTCATCCCAAACTTCAGATTCTCTGGCCGACCGCTTTTGGGGAAAAGAGTTTGCAGCCTGACTTGGGAGTTAGGCCTTGTGGAAGAGGTTTGAGCTGCCAGTGCGTTGTTCGCAATATATATACATATATATATATACATATATATATATATACATATATATATATGTATATATATATACATATGTATGTGTATGTGTATGTATATATATATATTATCCCCATTGTCCAGAAATTCTATTGACCCATCCCCATCCCCATCACCAGGTTTTTGATCGCCCGGCCTGGACAAAGAAGCTGCTCTGCTTCTCGTACAAACCAATCTCACGTGCCAAGCAATTCCTTGGGGCTCTACCGTGGGTACGTGGATGTCCATTGATTGGGAAGGGCTGAGGAAAGAGATGCAAAACAGATGATGAGAGTATATATATAATCATAGGTAATTATATATATATACACACACATGTTATTGTGATTCATTTCATTGTGATTCATTCCGCATGTTGGACATCTCCAGACATGAAGGCATTGGCTCTTCTCAGCCTTGGAGCACCTAAAAACACTAACAAGATACCAGCTGCCCAGACGCCGTGGATACCCCAATCCACCACCACCACCACCACCACCACCCCCACCTCCGATATGGGTGTGTCTGAAAATAGGCTGCCACAAAAATCCACTGGTCGATCATAGTGTTTCAACATTAAAATGTCCATCTTGATCCATTTTGGATCTGTACCTTACAATCCCATCCCCCTAATATTAAACACCTCAAAAATGGTCTCAAATAAGTGGAAATCCCCCACAAAACCTTGGTTTCTGGAAGGGGTGTTTGGTATTTGGGTATTAGTGGTCTTATAATTGACCCCCTTTTGCAGCCACGGCTCTGCACGGTGGTCAACACTGGATGCTCCCCATCCGTGCCATCCACCCCGGCCTGCGGTGCGTTGGCCAAGGCCACCCCCGGACGCCCGGGGTCGCTGCTCGTCTCGTTGGTGTAGCCCCAGGCCACCACCGCGTTGCCGCCCAGGTAGGCGAAGTCGCTGTGCTGGATGGTGGCCCAACGGTTGTAGCCCGAGACCATGACGGCGTTGCCCTCCAGGCGTTGGAAGGTGCCTCGAAAGTTGGGCCAAAGCTGGGGGAAGTTTGGGGAAGTTGGGCATAAGAAGATGAGGCCATTGAAAGTCTATCCGGAAACGATTCAAAAATTGGTTGCTCATGGATTCAAGCCAGTGACCGGGTTCGAAATGGTCTGACATCCCCATTTTTTGTTTGCTCAATCAACAGCTTAAACCCTTTTCCTCGGCAGTTTATTGGTGCCAGCTGTTAAGCTGGGACACGCCTGGAAACTCAACATGGGATTTTAAGAAAATGAAGAAACAATTTTCATGGAGCAAATCATTTTTCCAAACCTTTGTTGGTGGATTCCATGCCGGCTTTTCAGAAAGTTAATCCCCACGAAAATCACGAAACGAAACCTGTAAGACCGAATACAAAATCCATCAAAAATCCCAATAAAGTCCCGATAAAATCCAAGAAGACTCTCCTGAAGAATCCTCCATCCAAATTCCTCCAAAATCCATTCCAAAAAAAAAACTCTTTAGAAAAAACCCCTGGGTTTCTTCCCCAAGCCACAATTGTCGATCAACGTGTGCTGCGTTCCCTGCATGAAGACCGCGGAATATCGATCCAAGGCCCAGTCGCCGGCCGAGGGCACGCCGTGCGGCATCATGTAGGTGGGCCCCGAGGCCGAAAAACGCAGGCCCTTCAGCTGGAGACCGGTCCTGGGCCAGGCCAGGTGGCCGGCCGTGAAAAACGATGGACTTCATGGGGGTAACGGGATAACCAATAAATCATGGGATTCAACAATAAAATAATGGCTATTAGATGCTATTAGTAGGATATTCACATTGTAATTGAGGAGTAGAATGCCCTGGGAATTAAAAAACGCCCATGTTCGTTGGGCTGTGGGGCCCCTATAACTCCAGGGAAATATTTCCAATTATTTCCACGTATAAATTGAACTGCAGTTCCAACAGTCGACCTAGTTTATGGATATCACAGGAATATGATGAAGATATGATGGAGACATAATGGCGATATGTCCCTCTGGAATGTTTAAGCGTTTGCTATGATATACTACCATGTGTAAATTTCAGGCAAATCATCGAACTAAATGGGCCATGGCTTCCGTAGCTATGTTAAATTACCAGAGAGAGTAAGTAGATTGACTATGATTAAGTGTTGGGTTTACGGTAACTATAATTGGATCGGTTTATGGCTGGTTGTTTATCCCAAGAATCGGCTGGTCTTTGTCCGGCTGGTGAGGATTCATATGGATCAATAAATGGGGCTGGGTTTTTTTTTAATACGAGGGGATAAAATGTAATGCAGCCAACATGTTTGCAACATAATTAGTGTAGCAGTCCACTTCCTAGAGTTGAAGTGCCTGACCATCTCAGAAACAGGGGATTTTCTAGCACGCCACACAGGATTTGACCAGCCAAAAGAAGGGACTTCATCAGCCAACCCAGACCCAGATGGGTTTGTCTGAAACCCGATCCACTGATTCATCAGTTTGCTCACTAAAACTGCCATGGGTATATAAACAGTTTTCAAGCAACACTCAAATCTGGACATATTATGACATATTAATCCCCCCTTTCTTTGTTGGTCGGTGAATTCCCTTAGCTCACCGTGGCGGAAGCATCCCATAGCTCACTCACCAGGCGTCACCGGTTTCCACTGAGTTCCCGTGATGTTTACCAGGACTTTCACCTGCGGAACCACAATGGAGTCAGTGGGTGGCGCGCCGGTACCTCGACAAACCATGGCTGGGAAATCTCGCAACGATACATGGGCATCTATATCATCTATACATGGGAATCATGGGAACATCAGAAATAATTTTAAGAGGAGGATTTTCCATTGTTATTGTGAAATTACCGGAGGGTAAGTAACATGGGATGCTTAGTTTTTGCGAGAAACAGTACCCATTGCGTGGAATTTGTGTTCTTTGGATTTCTACCAACAGCCACAATCAGTAGTCATTCATCAAAAAGTTGCCGTGTCTTGTCTGCAGATATCAGCTTGCCACATCTTCCTGCGGTCCACTCAATCCCATGGCAAACTGGTTGCCTTGGTCCATGACCCCAAAGCTAGGATTCAAATCGTCACTTTCGATTCATTCTAAGTCTCTAAGTACTCTCCAGAGATCTAAGATTCTCGAAAACATGGAAGACATGGATCCAGATACCCTGGACTCAATAAGCATTGGAGCTGTCTTAAAACGGGAGACCGTTATGGAAAAGGTAAAGCTTCTCTGTGCGTTTGTCGAAGAAGAACTCTCCTGGATAGTCCAATTCTTCCATGACGTTCTCAATAAAGAAGTCACCGCCTCGTCTGGAAAAATCGGGCGAATCTTTGGGGCAATTGCCGCTGCTACCTGGGATCTCACTAGCTCACCAGTTCACCAATTTGATCATGGTTGTTTCTTGAACCACTCAGCGTCTTGGTTTGTTCTCCTCTCATTCTCAGTATTTTCAGGTACCATCTCAGCAGCCACACAAAGGAATTCAAGGGCTCAGGTTGACCTCCACCCTTTTTTCCAACAATCTAGTCAATCCACCCTTCAAACTTTCCACCTTTCGACCGTTTGAAAAAACTATCATCCGAAAAATACAATTCTTGGACACACCCAATGGCCACAACCTCGCCACAAAAAAACGGCAAACAAATCTCCCAACTCCCAGGGCCTTACCTTTGTTTTCACCACGGGCCCCTTGGTTCCCGCCGCGGCCAAAGGTGAAGTTGTTCCGTTCTTTGTCGTATTTGGCGACATCAAACATCCAGTTCGCCCAGCGAGCGGGACGCCACACGAAAAAGCGCGCGTCCTCTCCTGGGAGATACCCAGGAGGTAAACAAAAAGATGTGGAAAATCCATGGCTTTCCTGTGTGTTCCTAGAAAAATGATCTACATTCATCATGGTTTCTCCATCGATGTTAGTTCACCAAAATGTTAACATTGACTGAGAATTATGTCTATTCATTGTATACAAAAATCATTGAAAAAATACAGAAATGAACATATTAAAATGCTATATTCATGGGTTTTATATCCATAGTAGTCAATGTAGACCTATCATGATATGTGCCATGGTCAAACCATGGTGTATGGGATATGGTCATCCATCCCAACAGTTGGTATGACCATCCCCCAACATGGCTATCTAATCCCACTTAGACATGACATATATGGGGATACTGTACTACGGTACTAACCAACACCTGTGGACATGGGAAGATATGAACACCAGAGGATATGAGAATACAGACCAAGTTGGCGTGGTGAAAATCGCTTGAAAGCCACCAACGGATCATTGGATGATAAGATATGAACCACTGGCTAGCTGGTTTTCAATTCATGGTGGATGGATCCATATCGTAAAATCCCACACATCCCCCACGGTTCTGATAGGCAGAACCCATCTCCAAGCTTTAGCCAGGCCAAGTTTACATGCTGATCATTGATAGATGATAAATGAATAATGGTAGTAAAGCAATAGTGAAACATTCCCAACTTTCATCGTAAATGGGTGGTATGAACCATCAATCCATATGGGTGGTTTATGTTTGCTTTACAAACATTAGATGTGAATTGTGAATAGATAAATAATCTGAATATATTGCAAGTCAGCTCAAACAATATTCGAGGTTTTCTCAACTACATACTAGAGAAAGGAATACCATTTGGTGATACAAAATAGCTACGGAAAATTATCATTGTTGATTGGTAAATGAGCATAAATCATCGAACTAATTGGGTCACGTATACTATCTAACAAATTGCCAGAAGGTAGCCATCAATTTCCCCGTTTCCCTATAATATCCCGTATAATCCTTTTTTATTTATCTGGGTAAAAAAAATGACAATTCACTGACCTCAAATCTGGTGATTTGTTTCGGATCATTCCCCTTACGAACCATCATTCCAGTGAGGTCGTCGGTCTAATTTCACCAGATTTACATATGTAACAAATGTATATATAGAAAAATAGATATGGCAGTGTGTCAAAACCTTGTACCCCTGTAGTTCACATCAAAATAGCTGGGATTTATGGATGTTCATCCCACTAAAAATGGTATGTATAGGTATTGATCCATACCCATATAGAAAAATGGATATACCATCTGGTTATTTAACATAGCCATGGAAAATCACCATTTTTAATAGGTAAACCCAGGTAAACCATCTATAAATGGGCCATCTATACCATGGCTATGTTAAATAACCAGAGGGTAGATCCATAAAGATCCTTAAAAAAACGGCCAAGTTTCCATGCTCATAGGGTCCATTGGGCGATTTGTAGATCACCCCCGAGGGGGTTCGAAACGCAAAGGCGCCGCCACCACTGGGATGCTCGGAGCACCAGTAGGACACCGGGGGATCGTAGACGCTGCAAAGGCCACCCACACCGATCATGTACTCGTTGAACCTGCGACGTTCCGATGGCGAAGATATATGGCAGTGTGTCAAAACCAATAGTACCCCTTCTGTTCACATCAAAATAGCTGGGATTTATGGATGTGAATAACCCACTAAAAATGGTATTTTCATAGGTATTGATCCATACCCATATAGAATTATGTATGGTTGTGTAAAACCAAGCAAAAACCAATGGGGATTGATGGGGATAGGTATATCTATATTATACTGGTTGGTGGTTTGAACCTTTTTTTGAAAAATATGCAAGTCAATGACAAATATTAACAATATTACCATAGGGGGTTAATCAAACAGTGGGTTACTAACCATAGTATCATAGGGTTACTAGTAACACTAGGGGGTATCTGGTATAGTACCCCCTATTGTAACCTGGTTGGTGGTGCAATAAGCATCTTGAAAAATATGAGTTCGCCAATGGGAAGGATTATCCCATATATTGTGGAAAATAAAACATGTTTGAAACCACCAACCAGATTTATGTATGACATGTATGAATAGTCACCATGTAGTCACTATGTGGTCGTTGATTTATGTAGTTGTTTATATTGTGTGACTGTTTAATTTATTTCTGTATTCATATGTATCCACTTATCAGTGATGTATCATTGGTTTAATGTATGTGATTGTTTATTTACATATGTATGTATTTATTTCTGTATTTATTCGTTATTTGGCTAGTTAGTTACGTACTTATCCGTTTACTTGTTACATGTTCATATCATGATATTTATCTTTGTTATCAGTAGTATCATCATCACTATGATTATCATTGTTATTTTTATTATAATACTGTTATTCGTCTGTGATTCTTTTGATATTAATGTTGCTATTGAAATGAATAACTGTGACAATAATGCTAATAATTCTTGATAAAATAAACAATGACACCACCAATAATACTGATCTAATAATTGGCAATCCATTTTGGCATAGCACCATTGCATCACATTCACCACGGCACCAATCTTTGGTGGTGTTCCTATAGTGCTTGGTCGAGTTGTCGGTATAGTACGTCACGTTGCCGAACTTCTGAAAATCCGGTCCGATCCAGGTCTCTTTGCTGCCGTCGATCATGCAGCCGTAGCCACAGGACACCTGGCAGCAGCTGGTTTCAGAGCGGGGGGCCAAATCAACGCCAGACATCTATGAAAGTTGGGTATATATGGGTATGTCCAAATCAGGTTCCAGCTTTTGCTTTCCCAGATTGGTACTTTAACCTTCCCACGGATCTTATCTTCCCATCAGTCTTTCCCTTCCCAGTAGATCTTCTCTTCCCACAAGGAAAATGGTGATAAACATATAAACCGTCAAATCTATTCAAATTTGGGGCACCACATGTACAGAAAAACCTTATCGAAATCTTATGGAAATCTGCGAGTTTCCTACCACAAAGACAGTTCCATGTTACACGTCGACTTACAACCCTATTTCAAAGCTTCAACTCTGGTGAACAGAAGGTATAAACCCTACTTCTTAGTTAAATTGACCTTGTGGATACCAGCGAAGTCTCACATCTGAGTTTGAAAATGGGCTACCCCATTCCATCCTATGGTTTATCATCCCTTTCCCTATTGAAATGAAACACCATTTTGGGATTTAAGGGGGCATACCCCATGACAAACCCCATCTCACATGTCTGCTAACAATACATCCCACCAGTATTTAAGTTGTTGACACATCCCATTATTGGAACAATACATCATAATGTATCGGATAATTATCCTAATATAATGCTCTGCATCCCATTTGAGATCCCATGATTTCTGCCATGGAAATGGTGAGCCCGAAATGGCCCATGTTTCACCACCTGACGCTCCCCGTTCGCGCCTCAATGCCCTGGGGCATGTTGGGATACCGCGCGCGGGTGGCGCGCACACCGTCCACCTGCAACGCTTCCATTTCCTTCACCTGTCAGCAGAAAAGGCACCGATGCTGAAATGATTGGCTCAGAACATCTGCTGGGTCATGGAAATGACCATCTGGTTATGACTAACAGTTTGCCATGGAAAGATCCACCATTCTTGAGCTAGGTAAACATAGGTAAACCATCTATTTCTATGGGCCATCTATACCATGGCTATGTTAGTCATAACCAGAGGCTAAATGATATGAAATCATCCAGCCATCCCTGGCCTTGAATTAACCATCGGGTGTTTCAATCCCCAAATCTCCATGGTGATCCATGTTGGTCTCCCAAACGTCATGGAGGTTTCCTGGTTGTCATGGGGGTACCCCTGGTTGTCATCATTGTCATCCAATTTTTTTGGGGGGATTTTCCATACAATTTTCCATACAATAAACATCAATAAACCATCCAGCTATGGGGGTACCACCATGACTTTGGAAACCACCATGGCCCCACCTGCCCGCTCACATCGCTCACCCAAATGTTGGCGCCGCCCGTGACGTTGTAAGGCTTCCAGGTCACCTGCGGTGGGGACTCGTCCTCTTCGGGAAACTGCTCCAGGGGGTGTCCTAAAATAAACCATACTAGGGGGGTAGCCCGATTTTAGGAAAAAAACATATGGATACATATGGTGGTTCATCAAGAATGATGTTTTTCCAGTTTCACTAGCTGTACCCCCTTGGTCATTAGAATTAAGTAGGAAAAACAGCGAGTGAAACAGGTATCATCCCATTCGCCATTTTAAACACCCCCAAACGAAAACATGGTGCATGTAGGTGGTGGATTAGTTGATTGGCTCTACTGCTTGCTGGCTATGGCTTTCCATCAGAGATTATCCAACCAAAGACTGCCTTTCTAGCATCAAGCCAAATACTAGAAACCACATAACTAGTATCAACATGCATCAACTATATATATATATATATCTATATATCAGCTTTGATCTAAGTCTGATGAACAATCCAGAAACCAGGACCTTTAGATCTTGACTCCCACATTGTGGTGTCACTCAAAACAAACAAGCGCCATCTCCGGGTCGCACCTGGAGCTTCTGGCCGCCAGAGACTTCGGCGTTCTCCTTGGGGTACGAGGTGATCAGCAACTTCGAGTGCTGAGGCCCTGGGGCTTTGGGGCTTCGGCAGTAACGGGCTACCCGTCATAGTTCATCAATTTCATCATTAGATCAAAAATCATCATTACCCTCTGGTAAACTAACATAGCTATGGAAAATCACCATTTTTAATGGGAAAATCAACTATTAATGGTCATTTTCAATAGCTACGTTAAATTACCAGAGGGTACATACTTTTACAATCTTTTACAGATGGGTGATAATGGGTGATAATGGGTGAGAAGATCCTGGTTACAAGCCAAAATGTGGATTTTACCATCAACAACAGAGATTCGAGAAATGAATCATGGATATTGTGTGTGTGTGTCCGAAAATGCGGTGTACCCTCCAAATGGCTATCTTAAGGTTGGAAATTCTGGTTGAAAACTCGTGTATAAACCATCAAGTTCGGGCTAGCTGATTTATCACGACAGTCCTCTTGGAAATGGGATGAATTCACCATAATTAACCTATTTACATAGGATTTCGGACCACCAAGCGGAAAGTAGAGAAACACAGTAGAAGACACCAGCTGGGCGGAAACCGTAACCGGGGATGGTCGGATCTTCTTGGGATCTTCCTGGGAGGATGATATCCCAGTCGAGAGGTGATGTTTTCACCAAAACGATCCAAAAAGTACCAACCTCTGAAATGGCTACAAGGTGGTGCCCCAGTTCGTTAGATAAGTTGGTGAACATAACTCCCATTTCACTATGGTTTATGGCAGATATAACGAACTAGTTAATGGGGTTATTTCAACCAACTTATAACTGGGGGGCACCATCCTGTATGGGTCAAAAACCCAGTGCTGGTTTGAGTCCAAACCTAATTCATCTACTGGCTCTCTTCGTGATGCTTCAAGGGTCAACGGCCGGCCAGCCTATGTCTGCAACACAGAAAAAAATACAAAGGCTGGCTTAGGATGGAGACCCACGAGCCAAAAAATGTTCCAGGAAACGGTCTTCACGGATTAATTCAAGGGAACCTTTACATTTGAACATTATTGAACCATGTTTTTTTCTATCAAAAATTAGCTGCTTACTGACAATTTCTCAGACCAATTCTGGGAAGTGGAGGTAGGTACCAATCAACCTCAGCCCCCAACTATTCATTCCAACTATATAGCGAGAAGGAACCAATTCTAAAATTTATCCCAAATACAAAATCAATATTATCAATCATTGCCAAGCAACAAACCATCTATAGTATATATAATTATATATATACAAGGTGGTGCCCCCAGTTGTAAGTTGGTTAACAACTAATGATAGATATATCATATCTACCATAAACCTAACAGTTACCCTCCGAATCAAACTTGGCAATCGACAATTCACCCTTTTGTTCCATGGTTTGCCAAGCTAGAAACCTCCATTTTGATCAGGGATTTCCCCACTAGCCACGTTTGATGACACCGGAGGATATAATCCATCATCATCCCAATATATCCCATTATCATCCCAGGATCATCCTATCTCCCATGAAAATCCCATGAAATTTCATCAACTTCACTAAGGATTGCGGAAAAAAAAGGGGACACCGCCACACACAACCCGTCCAGTCTCAGTCAGGGGACCCAACATCAAGCTCTCCGTCAAGAAGTGCGTCCCACCCCGCAGCAGCACCATGGGTGTGTCGGACCCAAAGGTCACGGCACGGTCGCAGGCCACTTGAAGCGAACGGAGGGGGTGGCTCTCACTTCCCACCTGGGCTGATCTGATGGGATACCAACTAGGTGTCTTCAAATGGGGAATCCCCAAATAAGTCACCATGGGTTAACCTATACCTATACTAAGTCATGGTCATCCATGACGACTGGATGATTTGGGGGTAACCCCCATTTTAGGAAACCTCCAACTGCCAAATGGGAATTGAAGTAGAAAAAGCTGGGCGTTTACTGCAATTGAAACCAGCAAAAGATGTGGATCTATGATGATCTATGATGATCTATGCGGAATTCATGAGTTTTCTGATGGGGCGGTTGTCCTTAAAAGTTGGGATTCAATTGATTCAATGAGCAAAAATTCTGATCTTACCATCCATCCGATCCCCAGGATGGTGATGATCAGCTTCCGATTCGTTGGTCATTTCACCAGTATGTTTTTGGGGCTTTAAATCATCAACATAGGGGATTTCCAAAGGATTAGATGGATAATCTTACTGGAAATGATGATCATTCACATAAACTGGCAGTTTCTTAGCTCCTTGATGAGCGAGAAGTCAAAATGATGTGAAGCACCTCGTTGCTTCAGATCTGAACTTTTCCATGCTGCATGTCCATGGGGCCCTTAGAAACGTGGTTTCTGTACGGAGCCAACAAACATGTTCGGCAAAGTGCAATTGAAAACAGGTTTTCACATCTTAAGATTCAAAAAAAAATGCAAACAAGGTTTCAAATTTTAAATATATGTCCTAAATCCCGAATTGAAACAAGTGAGCTAAACATCTTTGAAATTCGTTTCAATTCTCCCAAAAATCTGAAGCCTATGGATTTCAATCCACAGACCGGTCCCCGCTCCACGGTCCAAGTTACGTTGCCGTCGTCGCCGTTGGTTCCGTCCACAAAGACGGCCGTGTCGCGCCAGTTGTTGGGCAGTGCCGTACCCGGCTGCTCGACAGGTTCATCTGCCGCCTGGTCAAGACCAGGAAGTCCCAGAAGTTGTCCCAAGGAATGGCAGTAACCACCTGGTGAATATCAATCCAACCATCTATGTCAAACTCACCATTAATCAGTAAAAGTGTTAGGGTGTTATGTTAAACTCCAACTGCGATACTGATAATGAAAGTATCTAGATGGAAACACTTCTGAAATTCATCAAACACCACCAAATATCAGAAATCATCACCAAAAACCTGCCAAAACCCACTACATCTGCCAGCCCACCATCTTTCCAGCAACCGCAGTTCCCCACGGTTCAAACCGCACCTGCTCCTGGTGGCAGCTTTCGCTGTTCAGATCCAAGGCGTAGTAGAGACTTTCGAAGGCTCCCAGGCGCGGAAGTAGTTTCCTCTGGAGAAATTCCAGGGATCGCTGGTGGAACATGTGTGTAACATATACTGTGTACAAGCGGCAGGGTTAAGTCATAGCATCTCGTCTTAAGTCACGACAAGGCACACGCTGATCCGCTACGACAAAACAGCAATGCAACGACTTAACCCCGGGACCCAGTATCATACAACATGGTATCATCTAAATACTGTATACATATATATATATATATATCATATATATATATATGTGTGTGTATATATATATATCATTATATATATATACATTGTCGTCACACGGGTAGGCAACAAATGTAGTATTCTAGATACGTGTTGTTCAGTATCATAATATGCAATATAATATAAATATGAGAAAACAATGGGACCAAAAGCAGATCAGATGCGGTGATAGTACTTGCTTTCGTGTAGATTCGACCAATCAAATGGCTCCAGGTCTTTAAGATTAGCAGTTGTTTTTCTGCATCCGAGTACCAAATTTTCTGAGCCATCATGGCTACTGGAACCCTAGATATCTATAGATATCTTAGATGCCATTCAAAAACCAAAACACGTTATCCTCTGGTAAACTAACATAACTATGGAAAATCACCATGTTCAATGGGTAAATCCACTATAAATCACCATGTTCAATAGCTGTTTGTAACAAATGATCAGAGGGTACCCATTGACCAACCATTGCGCAGGGCTTCTTTCGGTGAATCTCCCTGAAGTCAGAAAAAAGACAAACCCAGCCTGCCATAGGCATACGCCAATTTCCTCATTTCCTCGACAGCGAATGATTCATGGGGGTCGAATGGGATATATAACTTATGTAACTTATGTATACTTATAAAACTATTGGATGAAAGTGGATTAAAATATCATATCATATTATATCCACTTATAGATAATGGGATTATAACTAGTTTAATTAATTAACCAACTATTGGATGAAAGTGGATGATATAACCCCTGCTACACTAGAACGAACAATTGGATTCGAAATGACCGGCAAAAATGGTGGCAAAATGAATCTTCGGCGGATATGGTGAGGGCGTTTTGAAGGTTTTTGTCCCAGATTCCGGGGGTCCTGGGAATCTTTCTCTGATCTCCTGTCCTGACCAGTCTTGATGGTTGTTCCTAGATGCCCCTGCAACAAAAACGATGTAGACCAAAAATGTGCCAAAAAGAATCAAACCAATGAACATCATTCAGTATCCTGTAATATCCTTAAACATCATTCAACATCATTAAGCTACCCAGCGTCTTCCTACGTTTCGCCGAGGCACACAATCAAAGGATGCAGGCACATCAGCCAGTTCTTTCCCACCTGTCAGTGG
Organism: Cladocopium goreaui; assembly: GCA_947184155.2. Classification (NCBI taxonomy): domain Eukaryota; class Dinophyceae; order Suessiales; family Symbiodiniaceae; genus Cladocopium; species Cladocopium goreaui. The sequence continues at coordinate 317,524 of CAMXCT020006540.1, read as the reverse complement.
CCATTTTCCCTCCACTTGGGGGCTCCAGGACAGGACCAAGGTGGCCACCAGAACCTTCGCCATGCTGGCGGTGCAACAGCGAAACGAGCCCGGCTGCGGAGGCGGAGGTCAAAAAAAAGATGCTGATTTGGAGAGTTACCCTCTGGTAAATTAACATAGACCCTGGCAGATAGGGGTTGGAAGACTAGTTTCCATTAAAAATTGGTCATTTTCAGGGTCTATGTTTATTTACCAGAGGGTAGCATCACTGTGGCTGCTTGCAAAATCACAGTGAACCCCGGACTGATCGGACCCATACCAAGCCTCCAAAAGCCCCAAGCCCCAGCAATGGACATAGAGATGGTGAACTCCCACAGTGAAATGGTGCCATGGGGGGCCCACCCTGCGCCCTGAGATCCGCAACGGAGTGAAGTATACATCTGCGACTCTCATTCAGCCAGTCCTGCAACTCCTCGCAGCGGCTTCCATACCAAGAAGAGAAGTGCATACCCTCTGGTAATTTAAAATAACTATGGAAAATCACCATGTTTAATGGGTAAATCAACTATAAATGGCAATTTTCAATAGCTTTCCGTATGTTTACCAGATGGTAATTGGCCTCATGGTCCCTGTTTGAGCTGATGAAGATCAAGGAATATCAGGACGCTCAAAACGGCCACAGTTCATCGTTCCATGGCATTTGTTTCGCATTTCTTCAAGCTCCCCAACCTCAAAAATGGAGGAAACTTCCGCAGAAAAATGGTAAGACATCCATGCCCTCCTCTGGACAAATTACAGAGACTAAAAGCCTCTTTCAGCACCAAAAAGTGATTTTGAAGATGCCAAAAATGGTGAACAAAGAATCAGATCTAAAAAGTAGTAGCCTCAGCAGCCCCTTCCAATGCAATCAAACAGAATGCTCAAGTTTCGCAGATTCGACAACACTAGCACAGAAAATGATAGCATATCTGAAGCACCCACTGTTTGTTTTCGACTTCAGGGGCATCTGTAATTCTCCCATAATTCTCCCATCCCTTTAGTATCTGTAGGCCCCCGGACAAGCACTACGACGAAAGCACGGCCAGTCTTCTACACCCTGCAAAAGAAAGAATAGAATTCAATAAAATTCCACGTTCTTTAAAACTTTAGCTGGTGAAAGTAGCTTCCCATTAATCTGGACAAATTATATATGTATACCCTGAAAGAAGGCCATTTGGGGATGATTCCCCTAACCAACCATGATTCCAGGTCACAGCGAGGTCACTAATACCAAGGTCAACCACCGGCCAAGTGGTATCTGTCCTGGCCCATGGGCCCAGGTGAGAAGCAGCTGACTGCTATAGAAATGGAGGTTTCCTAAGTCATGGAGCTACCCCAAATCATCCAGTCGTCATGGATGACCATGACTGAGTATAGGTTAATCCATGGTGACGACTGGGGGTCCCATATTTAAGAAGCCTCCCAAGTAGTGGTCCAGGAAGGTGATCAGTGGAACTGGAAGTTCTGCAGAGTGGTTTGTCACCTTGTCCTGCTGAATCCGTTGTTTCTTGGGCTCAACTGTGGCTGTAACCTCTGCGGCCTGAAACTTCGCCTTTTTTTGATGGTGAAAACGCTGTTTTTCTGCCATTGTTCCACCTTCACGGCATGGTTCGGTAAGCAGACTGCGGCGATGTCAGACTTCACTGCGGAATGATCCAATGATCCCATCCCCCAAATCCACATAGACCCCAAGTCAGGCTGCAAGTAGGGGAACTACGTTCCTCTAGTGATTCTCAGGGTCTATGATAGGGGATGGTAATGACGATGATACAGGGGAAAAAAAAAAGGACAGTGTTTCAGCCACATTTGGAGGATACTACTGCGTTAGAATCTTGCGGAGTGTGCAGTGTCAAAAATACATCGAAATGGTGGTGGATCAATACCCTGGTCCTCTTCTGTTCAAAGCAATACAGTCCGTAAATGGATGTGCATCCCTCCGAAAATGGCAGAAAAACAAAGGTTTTGATCCATCCCCAACCCAATCCAACATCCAGTTGCATCACCCCATCCAGTTTCTCCGTCAGGACGTCAGGCGGACAAATATTTTGGCGGCTGGGTACTGAGCTCAGGAGCTCAGCTGGGACTTTGCTTGAAATAAAAGCCAATGCCATAAATGCCATAAACATCCATAAACCATACCAGCCATGGTGATGATGTTCACTCCCACATTTATGGTATTTTCTATGGTATTTTATGAGGATGGGTTATTTCAATTCATCGCATCCCCAATCATCAACCGCTGGACAACTGTCCCCTAAGGAAGCTCTGATCGTAGCTCCGTGGCTCATCATCGGAAAATATTCATAGCTTCTTAGCTCTCACCGATCGAAAAGCGGGACTAGAAATCATCCCAAGTCAAACACAATAACAGCCCACTCCCATTGGGGTTTATTAAAATTTATGGTCTTGTGGATCCCATTCGAGTCAAGATTAGATCCTCAAAATTGTCGGATACCGGGACCATCACAAGAAATCTTGCGCCAAATGCACTTTGTTGCAACCAGTCTCAGAATTTTGCTCTGGTTCAGCACAACCACCGCTTCATCAGTCGCCGAAAACGTGTGTCTCTAGTCTTTTCACCATGGGTGTCGCGTGAACAATGCACGGTTTGAACGGCTGGGTAAGCCCCAAGGAACAAGTCGCTATAACAATGATAACTATTCTTATTACTATTGCTATTACTATTATTATTACTATTACTATCATTATAATATATATATATATATACATATGTGTATACAAGATGCGAAAAGGGGAACATCTTGGAATATACCATTGCATCTTCAAATATAAACGATGAAAATCATCAAACTCACATGGCTCAAGCATCGGATGGTTGAGATGAAATAAAATGATTGAAATCATCAGGTTTAGGGATCATCCGGAGCAGCCTCTATGAATTTGATGCGGCTCCTCAAGTTCATTTAGCCATTCATAGCCAAAAAAGACCATGAAAACTCGCCAATCAAATCATTTCATAGCCGTTTTACTGCAGTATTTGATGTGTACCATAGCCACTTCCAGAACTTCCATGAACTTCCAGCATTTTTGGCCTCGGCAAGGCCCCATGGTAAACTTCAGCAGACACAGCGGTGTAGGCCACAGGCCAGAGAGGAGATCGCCCGGCAAGGGCCAGGTTTTTTGATTGCGTGGTGATGACCACAGCCCCTGACAGTGGAAACCCATGGATACTTCGCTGCATGTGGACTGCTTGATGTGCAATAAATAAACCATTATAATCCCCATTAAGTATAGTTATATCTACCATAAACCATAGTTAAGCCACTCATAAGGCAACTTAGCTATCTTGGGGTCCTCATCCTGTACCAAACTTTGAGGTTTGAGTTGTTTCCTGATCAGGAGCTACCGATTGGCTAACCTCAAAAGGTCAGAAGGAGATTTATCAGCGGCACTGCGACGGACGGCTGATGGAGACTGTACGAAACCGTAAAGTGTGCCATCAAACCAATTCAGATACAGATCTGGAATTATCATGAGCTTAAATTCTGTGAAGCCACAACCCATGCACATGGAAAAACATGGAGAAATAAATACCTTGGGGATCCTTGAGGGCATTCCGTCTATTTTCGTCGCAGAACCGCTCGTCTATCTTCGTTGCAGAGATTCCGTTCCCAGCGACTTTCCCGCGGTGGCTGGCTCTGCCACTTTACAGTTACTCGACAGAGCGATGGGCCGTCGCAGGTTCAAAGTTGGCAAAAGCTGGGAAGGGTTCTGCTGTGGATAGCGGACTTGCGATGTTCCACTTTGTTATTTGAAAATTGTTTAAGTCAGGGGGTCTTTGTTCACTACTTTAGACTCCCACAAAGTGATCACCATTGGATGCCCAATTTTATTCTGGCCAACACATATCCACAGCCACAGCCGAAGAGTCTCATGCAATGAATTCCAACTGCGTGGATTCGCAGCCGAGGCTAGTAGTCAAAGCCTGTGCTAGGGCCCTCCGACGGTTTCGTGCCCGGCGCGCCTTGAAATTTCGGGGTGGCAACGGTTGAAGATCGCCATTTTGGTTGCTCCAGATACACCGGACCCCACTACTTCGTTCGCAGAGGGGCGGTGTGGTGTTCTTCAACCGCCCCGGCAGCGTACCCGGCCCGAAGGGACCCCAAAGGGTCGCCAGAGTACACGGCAAGTTGCACGTCACTAGTCGTTATCACCAGGGAATGCAAAAGCACGAGTGCCAGTTGGATCCGCTGGTAAGATTCACTGGGAAATTAACAGTACATATGTCTATATATATATACATAAATCTATGTATACATATATCTATACATCTATATTTATATATATACATATATGTCTATCTATATATATATATATGATAATATATAAATATATGTATGTGATATACAATATATAATTTATAATATGTATAATGCATAAAATATAAAATGCATAATATATATATACACATGTAATGTGTCTATATATATATGATATATATATATATCTGTGTATATATATATATATGTATATATATATATATATATACAATGTATATATATAATATATATATATATGTGTGTGTCATATATATATGATATGTGTATATATATATGTGATATGTATATATATATATGATATCTGATATATATATATATGATGTATATATATATGATATATATATATATATTATATGATATATATCATACATATATCATATATATATATATCATGTGTATATATATATATATCATATATATATACACATCATGTATATATATAATGTGTATATATATATCATACATATATATATATATACATTGTATTATATATAATATTGTATGTCACATATATCTGGGTAAATTATGATAATTCACTAACCTGAATTAAGGCCATTTGGGGATTATTCCCCTTACTAACCATGATTCCAGAGAGGTCGCAGTGAGGTCGTTATAATTTACCCAGATATATATATATATATATATATATATACATACATTGTATTATATATATATATATCACATTTATATGTGCATACATTAAAACATATAACATACATACATATATTGCGTATAATATACATGTATACATGTATAGATGTCCATATCCCCTGCTTTCGTTGTCGCAGTGGTGTCCCACCAGTGACGTTCTACACGTCGGTCCCAAAGGATCCACCGCTCCGTTCGGAGTGGATCTGGGGGCCGTGCCCGGAAAAACCGCCGAATCTTCACACGGGCCCTTCGGGCACCGTGCCAAAGCTGGAGCGTTGGAAAATTTGGAAACTGCTGGGGATTTTCATGGATTTTCATGGATTTTCATGGATTTTCATGGCTTTTCATGGATTTTCATGGATTTTGATGGATTTTGATGGGCTTTTAGGGTGTTCCGGAACTGAAGATGATATGAACTTGGTACCTACTGTTGTTCTTCCCTGTTTTTCTGGTGCGCAGCCTCGAAAAACATTAAAGGAGTTCGTCCTGTAGCCACAGAGGCACTTCCTGGATGGCTTTGTCTCTTGAGCCACGGGGCCCGGGTTCAGGGTGTCACAACAGACGCAGCTCAGCTTGACACGGGCCCATAGGGCATGGTATTGTGGCAGAACTAGTCTCTAGTTGCCAGTCTGAGTCTGAGAGGTTGAGGCAGATGACAGACCAAATCCAAAAGTTTAGGACTTCGAGAGTTTTTTGGTGATCTGAGTCGGTACTTTCACCTGAAACGGCTATGGCTCGAATGACCCAACTCCGTTTCTTGGAGCTCCATTGGTACCCCATAGGAATAGCTTCAACAGGGCACCCCAGATTTGGCCCATCTGTCTCTCCTTTCAGCGCCTATCTGTACAGCTGTCGAACCTCGTTCGCCTCGCCAACCGGAATGGGGGACCCCAAATTGGTGATCAAAAAACCACTGATTTTGATGGGGAAGGCCCAAAACATCCGACAGGCGCGTTAGTTTTGCTAGGAAAAATTTGATACGTTTTTGGACAAATTAATGACATGTTCATCTCCGAAAGTATGAACATCTTCGAAGGTTCAAAACAAATAATTACTGTACTGCAAATAGGATGCACTTGTCATACCGCTCCATTGAAGATGATTCCACAGAGCTTCCCCCCATGGGATTTGTTGCTCCCAGTGAACAGAAAGACTCGGCAAACAGAAGGACACTCCCGTATCGCAGACGCATTGCGGGAGAACATGCTCTGCCGTTGTCAGTTCAATCTTCCATCAGGGTAACTCAAACATGGCCCAGAGGCAAAAAGTGATACCTCTGGGCGAATTCTACTTTAGTTCGTCATCTTTGGACCAATAGTTCGTAGATTGCAGAGTTGTACCGCCTACTTCGACGTGCAATTCGACATGTCGTCCAACATTAATTAAGCATATCATTACAAGTAGATTGTAAATCATAATATCTAACAACCAAAGTTCCAAGCCGTTTGTATCATGTTCTGCTTGGATATATTTGGGACCCCAGTTACACCATGTTGCACCTATGGTCCCCCACCTGTGCAGCCGCTGGAGTTTGGTCCTGGCGTGCTGATCAAACTTAACACACAGTAAGATCCTTGGGTGAAATTATGATGAATTCCTTCGCAAAAGTATCCAGTTGGATACCAACTGAAGATTGAATGAACCAACAGGTGCCAGCCCGCAAATTCCCATGATCAGATCTCATGTTCCCAATTCAAATAGCCAGTTGGGGGCATACCCAATTTTCAGATACGAAACCCTCATCCTGGGCAAAATATGGTGCCCCAACCCCATCAACAGAGATACTTGGATACTCTGTTCAAACATGTTAGTGAGACGGATCATCTTCTCAAATTTGGCTAAAGAGTCACGATTTAAAATCCACAATTCACATAGTTTTGGCCACTTCTCGTGGGCAAATGTCTATCCTTACCATCCTTACCTTGAATTAAGGCCAAAGGGATGATTTACCATTCAATAAGTAGCATGATCTGGCCTTATAGTAAATCAAGGGTAAGATATCAACTGGTAAAATTCATCGCCAGATTCAATCAAGACATATCAAGACTAAGATTATATGTAGACATCTGGCTGAATTACCATCATTCAAGCTGCATGATTCCCCCAAATCCACTTCCCATTCCGACGGAAAACGAATTTCTGGCATGGTCCAATGGTCGCCTCACACACCTTCCAGTCTCTCCAACCTCGGCTTCAGAAAGCAGAAAATATGGAGCCAGAAGGGGGGAAGGTCAACCAGGTCTGGTGAAATTGTGGCTGTTTAATTTATGGAGATCATTCTAAATACTACAGTATTATATATATAACACATAATGTGTAAGAATATTTCCGGGTATAATTTGTGACTCACATATAACATCATATATGACATCATATAATTGATGATATTACTGGATTGTGTTTGATTAATCCAGGGGTCCCTCCGAATTGTGATTAGACAGACTGACATGATAAAACAGATGACTGGTCCTGGCGTTCATCATTCGTCTTTGGAGTCGAAGGAACCTGTAGGACTTGGTCAAAATACCAGTGAGGTGTTGAGTCTTTACGAAATATGTCGGAATGAATAGAGGTACCACTGGTATTTACAATGTTGAGTATTTTCAATCCAGAAAATGCCGGACTTTGAGAATACCAGTCGTATTTCAATCTAAAGACAATCTAAAGACTGTTGAAACCCGACGACTGGTAGCTTCCCCAAGAAAATTCTCCGGTTATGGCCCAATGATTGGCTAAGAGAAATTATATAAAAGTAGAATTTTTGTGATAGTGACCTTCCCATTGATGAAGAATCCATTCATTGGACTCTGGGGTCATTTCTACTCTGCGAGTCCCACTGCTCAGAATTCCATGGCTTCCTATTCTAAAGAATAGGAAAGGAAAGACCACATGTAGGGTACCCCAAATGCGTTTCTCTGAAATTGGATGTCCAAAAATCAGTGGTTCATCCTTCTTGTCTCTATGAAATTGTATGTTCGGACCCTGACCCTGACCCGAAACGCCATGGTCTTGCTGAGCACCAGGCTTAGCGTCCAGCTCGGCGTCTTCCGCAGACCTCGGGGAAGTCACCCTCCGGTCATCAAACATGGCAATGGCACATCTCCAATAATTTTTACTGTTGATGTTCCATGAAAAACCCTCCATTTCTTAACATACCATGGCTTTTTGGGTCACTTGCCATGGCTTTATTATACCCAAAATGATCTCTTATACCATGCATGAAAAACCCTCCATTTATGGAACATCAACATTAACAGATACTCCATAATACTCCATCATCCATAGTTCTCTTCAGTTGCCACGTTTGATTACAGGGTAAATTACAGATCGCCAAGAAGAGTTCTGTCATTTTGACAGAATTCCCCCGAATCCAATCATCATAAAAACGTCGTGACGTCGTAGCGAAGTCATTGTGATTTTTTCCACCATCAATCTACCCTCTGGTAAATTAACAGTTTGCTATTGAAAATGGCCATTGAAATAGTGGTTTAATTAACAGTTTGCTATTGAACATGGCCATTGAAAGTTCGTGGATTTACCCACTGAACATGGTGATTTTCCATGGGTTTTTTGGTGAGCGTTTACCAGGCCGGGTAATTTACGGTCAACTCAATGCCGAAAAGCGGTGCTTTTTGCCCGTCACCGCGCTTGATCTTCACTCGGAAGCGCAGGCCAATGTGATGAGAGGAGGCCCACGGACCACAAGATCATCAAATAGATGAGAAAACTGTAGTTCTTCATCTGAGGATATGGGGCACTCACCTTTCCATGGCGCACCTGGCGAAATGGCGATGGACGAGGACGAGTCCGCCAGGAATCCTGTTCCCTCCCCAGGTCTTCAAATACAGAAATCCGCGTAACCCACTCCCATTTCCCGTCATAGTTATATCAAGATATATCAGTCATATCTTCTTAGTTATATATGTCTATATCAATATCAAGTCATATCTTCTCAGTTTATAACAATAGCTATACATATAACAATCGTCTTGCAGCTTAGATGTCCCCATTTGATCACCCTGGAGCCACCAGCTTCACCTGCGAGGGATGAGCAATGCCCGCGCAATCCAGGAACTCGAAGATGTACCTTGGCCGTTTGGAAGGGATCAACGGAGAACGTTGTAGCCACCTCTGAGAATATTCATGGGAAATCATAGGAATATAATATAACATCATATCATATAAAATAATATAATATAATACAATATAATATAATATAATGTATATATATATATATGTGCGTGTAGAATATGTATATATATATACATGCATATCAGGTACAACTATCATGTAAGTCATAATAACTTTTGGGTAGAACTCAAAAGCGTGATTCTAATCACCATGGGAGAACCCTTTCAACTACGGCCACAAAGACCCAGTTCTTTCATCATTGCATATATGTATGTAAATGTATATATATACTGTATGTGTATATATATATATATTATTATATATATATATTATATTATATTATATATATAATATTATATATATTATATTATGTATATTAAATAATATCTATCATATATCATATATTATGTATTATATATTATACTATATATTATAAATATATTTTATATATTAAATATCATATATAATATATTATATATTATATATTATATATAATATATTATATATAATATATAATATATAATATATAATATATAATATATAATATATATTATATATTATATATTATATATTATATATTATATTATATATAATATTACATATATATATATTAAATAATATATACTATATATATGTACTGTACATATCCCTATGAAAATGGCAAAAAATGACCATCCCTTGTGAAAATATCAACCATGTGCCATGGCACATATATTGGTATGCCGCTCAGGTCAGGATCCAGCACTGATTCAGGGTTTCTTGGGACAGGAGTACAGCAACCCCAAGAAAGGTGGTGGTTTCAACCCCTCTGAAAAATATGATAGTCAGTTGGGATTATGAAATTCCCAATACATGGAAAAATAAAAAATGTTCCAAACCACCAACCAGATATGATATATTTCTATGTATATATATAATATATATATGGAGGTTACCATACATATATGTAAATGACTCTTCTATCTGTTGGAGTCTTTTTGCTGGTTATTGAAACGTCCCTCCTGAACCACACGTCATCTGCAAGTCGCAAGAGCAGCTGCGCCACCGGGAGCTGGAACCTTGGTTTTTTACGGATCACCGGATCACCAATGATCTCCGGAAACACCGGGGTGTTGACAAAAAAACGTCTTGGTTACTATATATGTACATTATTCTGTATAAATGTCGATATGTAGTTGATGATTCTATGTTTTGCTAGTATCAAGTATCACTGTATATAATTAGTTTTTTTTTGCAATATGTATATACGTATACTTGGCGGTTCACCCCAGGAATCGTAAGTGGGTTATATAGTTCACCCCATGACTGGACCATTGCCAAGTTAGATTGCGGGAGAGTCTCTGGATCGTTGACTATAAATGGATTGGATGTCCAATTCCGGATAGTTCTATATATAAACATTATATCATGTATATAAGTTATATGTATATATTACGTATATATATATATGTTATATATATGTAACATATATATGGTATATATATGATATATATATAAGTTACTTATATGTGATATATATATATATATGTGTTATGTATGTATATATATATATGTTATATATATATATATTAGGTTGAATATGTATATATATGTTATATAGATGTTATATATATATATGTTATATATATATATATTAGGTGTTATATATATATATATATATACGTTGTATACATATATATATATGTGATTTATATATATGTGTGTGTGATAAATATATATATATATATATGAGTGTGTGCTATATATATATACGGTATATAATATATATATATACGTTATATACATGTTATATATATATTATATTATATATTATGTGTATAAAATATCATATATATATATATAAGATATGTTATGTATATATGTGCTATATGTATATGTCATATTCTATATAAATATATATATATGTCATGTATATATGTTATATACATATATGTTATGTATGTACGCTATGTGCATATGTTATGTATATGTGTTATATATATATATATGTTATATATATATATGTTATATGTATATATATATGTATATATATGTTATATATATATATATATTATATGCTCTATATATATATGCTATGTGTATATATATATGATATATATAGATAGATAGATAGATAGATAGATAGATAGATAGATTAGATAGATAGATGTTATATATATATATATGTTATATATATATTATGTTATATATATATTATATATACTATATATATTATATATACATTATATATACATATGTGTTATATATATATATATGCTATATAAATATATGTGTTATATAAATGCTATATATGTATATTGGTGTTATATATGTGTGTGTGTTATATATATATTATGTTATGTATATATATGTATGTGCGTTATATATATATGTATATATGTACATACATATGTGATACATATGTTATACATGTATGTATATGTTATATATATATGTACATGGCGATCAAAGCTGGCATTGCACATCATTTATAGATGGTCAATCGTATCAACAGCTTGATTACATATGGATGTTCCCTCTGGCACTGCCTCTCTCTAGGTCGATGTTTCATAGCCATGTTTGATTGCAGCGTTCGACACCAATGGTGGGGACAATTCTAAGGATTACAATGTATAGTAAATCCCAAACCCACATATCTTGGGCCATTTCTCATGGGTTTCCCCAAAATTAACCATGATTCATGTAGCTTGGCTGGTCGATTTCAAGCCTTCATCGGGCCTGGGTCCACACAGTGAACCATGGCAACATCCTTGAGGTCCAAAAGTATCCTGGTGCCCCAAGTGACATGTAGCAAGTGGGGCTGCAGCGCCCCAATTTCACCACCCAGCTCCTGTAAAAAAAGCAACACGGGCCGCCTGGGGTCCCCAAAAAAGTCACATTTTTTCATGAACCCCCATCTCCAAACCTAATTTTTTGGGAGGGGAATGCCACGAGCTCTCAAAACATCGGGAGCCGCACCATCCAATGCTTTGAAACAACATCATTTTACCTATTAAATAGCCATATTTGGGCAGCAAATCTGGACAAACCATGACGAACCCATATCCGGCATTCAGTGGACAAATCCCAGTTTGCTTGTTTAAATCCCCTATTTTTGGGACAAACGGAAAATCATAAGTATTGGCCCATACCCATTCCCCATACCCATTTGTTGATGGTTACCTCCCATTGATCCATATTTCAAAAGCGCCTTGTTGATTGCTGAAACCCCTCGTTTTGCATGAACCCAATCAAACCCAGATCCATTCTTCATGGGTTAACTGTTAGCCCCGCATTTTGCTTGGTGACATCCCCCACTTTGAGTAGGTAAATCCTGGTTTTAATCCATTTAACCCCTCATTTTGGTGAGTCAAGTCGCCCAGATTGGTCTGTCTGAAAATCGGGTAGACCCATATCGGGGAAAATGATGATTAACCAGAGGATGGAATGGGTACCCTATTTGGGGGGTTCATAAAATGGTAAATCCCCAAAACCATTGGTTTCAATACTAAAACGGTCTAATTTTGGGGTACACAAATGATTTCGGAACCTCCATGTAGATGTAATTAGATGAAACTATATATATATAATGTATAATATATATTATTATATATATAATCATATATGCATATTTATATATAGTGTATGTATATATATATATATGTGTGTGTGGGGGTTTGGTCTGAAAATAGGCTATCCGCAATTCCAATGGATTATCATCATGTTCCCATATGTTCCCAATTAAACTCACCCAACTATCATAATATGCCACTAGTTCAATATCCCAGATTTCCCATTCTATTCATGTATATTCCATATGTCCCCCAACTATCATATCCCAACTCTTCCATTACCCTCTGGTAAACTAACAGTTTGCTATTGAAAATCGCCATCTATGGTTGATTTACATCGTAAAAATTGTGATGTTCCATAGTGATGTAACAGTCTACCGGAGGGTTCAATCCCGTTGATTTTCTGCTTCCCCAACCCCAGCTGGCCAGCTCCGGTCCTCAAGGAGTCCCAGCGTTCGGCTTCGGCAGCAGGCGCAAGTGCCGCCTTTTTGCAGCGCCGGGGTAGAAAGAGCGGCAGCAGCAAAGGCAGGTTCCAACCACCAGGGACGCCTGGTGCTGGGGGGCTGTTGAACTATAAACCTGGTGAATTGATGAGAAAATATCAGCTCCAAAAAAAGGTCATCTTCATGGGAAATCAACGAAAAATGTGTCAATTGTCATACGAAAATCAACTATAACGGGGATTTTCATGGAAACTCATCCTCATAAAAACTGTGATTTTGCTAGGACAATCAAGTAGGGTCCCATGCAACCAACTCCAAGTCATGAGTTTAACAATGTTTAACATGCCTCAACCATACTGATTTTTTTCGGATGTGTACACAACATATTCATAAATACCATCACCTTTGGGGGATCCCATAAAATGAATAGATCCAATACCTTCCAAGCAGGGTTCATCTTCCCTTCTCAGCTCATCATGTTCCCCATGAAACTTCCAGAGAGTTCGTCGTGGTATCCGGTTGCCATTTTGAGCCGAACAAAAAAAAAACATCTCTCCGGTTGCATATCTCATTGTATCTCCACTATGCCCTACTGCTGGGTAAGTCCAGTTAAATGAAATTAAATCCCACTAAATCCTACTTACAATTAACTAAAATTACACTTAAAATCCCCACTTGAATCCTAGTAAATCCCACTTAAATCCCACTTGAATCCCTTTAAACCCCTCTCAAATCCCACTTGCATCCCATCAAAATCCCACCTCAACGTATATAAATCCAGTTAAAATCACACTTAGACTTACATCCGAGAAATCCTAGTCAAATTCCCAACTAGATCGCTTTTAAATCCTGTCAAATATCCATTTCTTCCAGAAATGAGCGCCTGGAATGAGTTGTTGCAGCAGCAGCGACAGCGGCAAAGCCATTTGCAGCCGATAGCGCCGTTGCTCAGTCACCGCGTCGTTCAGCTTCAGGGTGCAGAGCCATTCCTATGGATTTTCTGGGATCGAATTTCAAACACTTACTGGTGCTTAGTAGGGAATTTTCGGGAATGATCCATAGTCACTAGTAATAATCATCCCATTCCCCCATTCCCCCATTCCCATCCATTCCCTACTAAGCACCAGTAACATCTGGGATCGGTGTTGGAACTGTGGCACCTCCCCCTATGAAGCTCCTGGCAAAAGCGGGTTGGATAGATGTTGATTTTTTGGGGTTTTTTAGCCATCCCGAAGCATAAGGACTAAATTTTCGGGGCTGGGCTGCCCCAGGTTTACAAGTCCAATTATAGATATAGATAGATATATATATATATATGTATATCTATGTATATATATATATATGCTACCCCGCCCCCCCAAAGATCTACCATTTTTAGTTTTTTGTTGATGTCAAAGAGGTAGTATTCTTGGGGAACCTTTTGCAAAAACAAAGTAAGCACACTATTACTTTCAAAAAAGATGAGCACATACTCAGGTCAGAAAGCACATCATTTCTTGAAGAAAGCAATCTGTTTTAAATTGCAGCGTTCCTTTCCATGCTTGAAAAAATTCACCTTCATTCATAAACTGCAATTTTCCTTCCAAACAAAGTATGTCTTTTTTCAAGAAACAGTACCTCTACAAAAAATAGAACATTCCTCTAAACATGCAGTGTTTTCTTTCTGAAGAAGTGCAGTCCTCCTTTAAAACTAATATTAAGCCGTCCTTCAATCATACAGTATTTCTTTCCAAACACCAGATTCTAACATGTTGGATATGTCTTTGTTTATGCAACAGAGAAAGAATAATATCTTGATCAGCAATTCTTAATATACAATGAATATAGCTTCATTATAGATTCCATATACTGTAATATACCAGTTTATTGACCATAAACATATTCTTAATAAACCTTTAGTAAACCTTTGGCATACCTTCAGTATCCCTTTTTAAATACAATTTAAGAAAACAAATTAATATACCATTCAATATACCATATACCTGTAGCATTCCATGGGATAACGATGAAGCTACCTTTAATATACAATTTAGTTGGCCTTGAAAATACCTTTAGTATACTTCAAATATATCTTCAATGCAAAAAACTTCACTACACCATTTAATCTACCTTAAATATACCATTTAATCTACCTTAAATATACCATTGTATCGGCCATGAAAACATCTTTAATGCACCTTTAGGATACCTCTCTACCTCTAGAATACCTTTTATTTTCCATTTAATATGTCTTTGATAAACCTTTAATGTACCATCTATACTTAGTTTCCCATTTAAGAATCGTTAATAGTCCATTTGATATACCATTTATATATAGTTAAAAATGTCGTTTACTACACCTTTAATATACCTTGAAGGTATATACCTTTAATATACCATTTAATTGACCTTGCAAATACCACTATGCCTCTAAAATACCTTTTACTTACCATTTAGTTTGCCTTTAACAAACCTTTAGTATACAATCTATACTTAGTTTACCATGTAAGAATCATTAATTTTCCATTTGATATACCATTACTATATGATTTAATATGCGTTTAGCATACCATTTTATATACCATGAATCTACCTTTAATATACCATTTGGTTGACTTTGAAAATACCTTTAATATACCTTTAGTATACCATCTAATACACCTCTAATATACCATTTAACATACCTGTAGTATACCTGTAATATTCCAGTCTGGCCATGAATATATATATAATATATATATATATATATATTAGTACATCTTTGAAATACCTTGTGTTTACCACGTGTTTGCCTTTAATATATCTAGAATATACAATTTAGTAAGCGTTAATATTCCAATTGATATATCAGTGATATTTATATATATAAATATCATTAAACATGTCGTTTACTACACCTTTAATATTTCTTGAAGGTATATACCGTATTATATACCTTTAAGATACCATTTAATTGACCTTGAACATACATGAACATACCACTATACCTCTAACATACCTTTTATTTACCATGCAGTTTGCCTTTAATAAACCATTCACATCTTTTTCCAAGTGCGTGTGCAAACGTTTACAAACGAGAGGAGTTTTGGATTCAAGATTCAAGATTGTGGGAAAACTTCTTGAATCCAAGCGCTGACTGACATGGGGCCCTGGATGACAGTCAAGGCCTGGAATCCAGGAAAGTTTGCAAAGTTTGCAAATTTTTGGGAAGTGTCTGCGTGTGTGCGTCTATATGTGTTTGCCCCCTTTTTGTTGATTCTACGCATATGCCTGTGTATATGTATACGTGTTTATTCATATATATATATACATGGTCCCCCCCCTTCAACTAACTGCTCGATTATCATCCCAAACCATAAGATATGAAAAAGGTAGGTCAAAAATGGTCGATCTTTGGGGGGGGTACTATATATACATGTGCATATACAGTATACACATCTGACATCTACATGAACCCTAGTAATCTTATATAGCTAGTGTTGGCAAACCAGGTTAACTGTTGGGATGATTGTGATTGTAAGTATAGTAGGATGGTTTTATGAACCAACAAACATAACTAGGGGGCACCGAAAAAAAAAAAAGCCCTTTGTTACAAGTTCCATAGGTTGGAGCAACTCTATGACGTGTCGGTAGTTGCGCCACCTCAACATCACAAAAATTGCCATCACTGGGGCTGAACTACAAGCCGCCAAGCATCATGAGCAAAAATGCCAAAGCAAAAGGGCGCCAGCATCAAGGGCGGGAAACTTTGGAAAGGCCTAAGGAATGGCCCTCTGAGCCAAGATCCCAGCCAAGATCCGAGGTCCGTAGAAACTCAGACAGGGATGGAGATAGAAATTGCAAAGTTGAAAAACAATGAACCGAATTACAGTCAACGGTGACATCAAAACAGATTGGTTCCGTCCTCAACCAATGGGCTTTTTTTTGTTCGAACGGCTACCGGGGAGATATCCTGCACTGGGGCAAGCACTTGACCATACTTGACCATTAAAGATTCGAACAGCGCTAAAAAAAAAATAGGGATATATGTATACCGTATACCAATTAAATTATCTCGTCATTCTGAAACAACAAATGAAGAAGGATTAGTTGAAAATGGTGATATTGCTACTATCTATTACTGACTGTTTAACCAACATTAGCGAGCCCATTTTTCGGAAAGGTCGGTTCAACTCATAGTCCCAGCTGCAGCTCCAAAAAGGCCATCGAAAGGCAATAGCACCCGGCACTACCTCGAGATGTTTCGGACCTTCTTAGGATTCGGAGGGTCATCCATGATCATCCCCAAATGACTTTGAAGTTGTGTCATCCAGGTGCCTTTCAGACCAGCGAATCGTGCGTCTTTGACCATGTCTTTGACCCGTGCTCTGGGCGGCTACAAGGAAGTTGGCTGGCCTTGTTTCAGGTTGAATTATCCCATAGGGGGGCGTACTCCCCAAAGGAGTGACCATCTGATAGAAAGAACGGTACCACCCCAATTCAGCCGGTGAACCGGCTCGCCAGAGTAGCAGCCCGATTCTTTTGCAGTTGGGGGCTCATAGCCATGGGATTTTAACCCCAAGTATGGGGCCCCACAACAGTGAAATCTATCCACTCACAAGCGGAACTGCGCTTGTTGCTATTCGGTCTTACTGTGGTTGAATAGGGGAAATTCTGATACAACCTGGGATTTTGTTGGACAAACCCACTCAGAGCAACTGTGTGGCAGAAATCACAACTGGGCATCTTCCAGATTCGACGACCAACATGTGGAGGGGTCGCCGAGACATTCTGGCCGACCAAAGTACCACTTCTGCAAGGGTAAACCGTTTTAACAACAAAAAAGAGTCATTGCAATGGATGAAAAAATAATAAACAAGTACCATTTTTCCTGATGAAATGCTGTTTAAACCTCCATGTTTGCGAAAAGGTCCGCCATTTCTCTGAGCCAAGCTACTCAGCAGAAACACCAACGAGGCTATCATGGGCATTGCCCGCGCCCGCTCCAAACGCTGCAGACGCTCCAGTGCCATGGAGATCAAAGGATACCTTGACGAATGGGGATTCAACGTGATTCAATCACGAAAAATCCGGACCTGTGGATTTCATGGACGTCTGGGCTTAAAACATAAAAAAAATATGGGATTGATATGTCTGGATCTCAGATCCAAGCCATCAATGGGGCCAGTTGGATAGGCTCCCCCAGAAAGGTGACCCCCACTATCCGATTCTTGACCGTTTTTGCCTGGTGGTTGAAGCAAGTTGTTTGACGATCCCCGATTCTGACCAGTCATCCTACAGACGAATGGGAATGCGTTTGACGTGTTCCATATTACTCCAGGATGACTATTTGTATACAAATACATATATATATATATATACAATAAAAAACATTTACCATGAGGTCCAGTGAGTTCGCCAGAAATTCGTAAAGCAAGTTGATGTTCATCCTGGAAAGCAATCTTCGGATCACACGATCACCCATCGGGACCCAGCAAGTTTCTTCGTCATCCTTGCCCGGGTCTACGGTCTACCTACGGTCTACCTACGGTCTACCTACGGTCTACCACGAAAACAAAATCGCAAACAAACCAACCAGCATCAACCAGCTAAAATCGCTTATTTCCAGCGTTGAACATCAAAATCAATCAAATTCAGATGGATATGAGTCAAAGTTACCTCGAATGGGATGGTTCATGCGGAAAATTACCAAGATCTGCGGTCGGGCTTTACATTTTGTCCATGTTGAGCCATTCAAATTGTCACCTGTCACCTATCTCTTCCAACTGCAAGCTAGTGCCCACGTATAAGTTGGTTTGTGCCCATCCAGCTATGGATCTATATGCCACAAACCCTACAGTTAATGGCATATATTCATAATGAACAATGATTAATCTATCCAACCATGGTACACTCTATAAATCCATTGGTTTTTCTCGCCATCATCCCTATGAGAAAAACCATGGTTTTTCGCCCAAGAAGCAGGAACCAGCACAGAAAGAGCCCCGGCAGTGGCCACAGCGGCGCATTCCAACGATACGCCGGGCAGTGGAGCTGTTTCTCAGGGCTGCAGAGGGGATGCCATGGCACCTGGTCGGATGGCCATTCCAAGCTTAGCTGGTTAGTTGTGAGAAGCTAGGATCAATGCATATTTGAAAGCACTAAATTACTCAAGGTTTCAGATGCATTGGTTACTTGCGACCACCCTAACAATTGAAGTTCTCACCAAACTCGAAGCTGGCTTCATGGAACTTTATGGAGATCCGATGCGCTGGGTTTGTCTGAAATTGGCAATCACTTTTCCACGGGTCAATCACACTTTTCCTCTGTTCTTTGATGGCCATTTGGGGTCACCATTTTCGAAGCCCTTGAGCGAGCCTTAACCTAAAAGTTGTATGTAGGTAATTAGTGATGATCGCTCTGGGACCGTGTGAGGGTCCAGTGCAAGACCAAATGAGGGATACCCTGACATTGTTTTTTTCGGACTAAAGGACGTAAAGGATGGATTTCAATGGTTTCTGGTTCCACGACATATCATCTTTCCTGGAGAATACATGTCTTTTGCGTTCAAATCGCCCATGTTTCATAGGTTCAGCACATTTATTGTGTTCCTGAGTTTCCAGCCACCAGACACCAAATGTCGCTTTCGGGGCGAAGAAAAAATCCACAAAAAAATATCCTGATCAGTTTTTGAGGCATATGAAATTGGGATATCCTGACATGTTTCCCATCAAACCTGATTTTGATGGCTTCTCAATATGAAATTGGTCGATTTCTGCACCTGTGTCCGCCTTGACCTCGCCTAGTTGTCCAAAAAATTGCGCTGGTGATTTCGTGGTGGTTTCGTTTCTTCACAGAAAATATGCCGAAAAAACATTCTTCAAATGATTTATGAGGAACGACCTTAAAATGGCGATATCACCAAGGCAATCATCATCTGGATAGGTGTCCAAGTCGCCATTTGTACCTAATAAATGAAAGGTAAGCATTCGTCTACAAACAGGGAATGGTAGACTGTTATGGTTGATGAAGGGAAACCTATCCAGTTATCCACACTGTGATGCTTAAAGAAAATTGTTACCAGCTACCGTTCTTGCCCATTCAAATTGCCATCAGTTGGGATCTGTATCTTGCATACCCTCTGGTAAACATACGGAAAGCTATTGAAAATGGCCATTGATGTTGATTTACCCCGTAAAAATTGTGCTTTTCAAGGTAAAATATATCGTTTACATCTGATGTTCCGTCATGATGGGATAAAGCGTTAGTGTATATAGAGAGATAGAGAGAGAACCTGCAAATTATCTACAATACTATGTATATATATATATTACTGTTATAAGTATAAATCTAATGATCTATACACATAGAATCATAGAATCACATGTGTATATATATATACGTGTATATATATAATATATATATATACATTTATTTATTTATTTATTTAAGATCACATATAAATAAACATGTTATTCCATTTCCGGATGGAATTTCCCATCCCCATCCCGACCTGCCAGGTATGCAGCCCAGCATAGCACAAGACGTCGGGGCGCCCCGTGGCCACCGTGGCTGTGGCCATGGCCAGCAGGTACCAGCGCAGCCGGCGGCTGTTGGCACCAACGAAGCGATGGTGGAGGTACCTGGTGGGTACCCTACGTAGCTAAGTTGGTGAACATAACTCCAATTTCACTATGGTTTATGATTTATAATTTATAACTATATATAACTATATATAGTATTCATAGGGTTTCTAAGATCCCCACTTTCATCCTCAGTTTTCCCAGTTCTACCATCTGGTTATTTAACATAGCCATGGAAAATCCCAAAATAAATGGAGGTTTCTAACTGAGAAATCATCTATTTCTATGGGCCATGGCTTCCATGGCTATGTTAAATAACCAGAGGATAATCATCGACACAAATGTTCAAACCATTTAGAACTACCAAAAAGGTTCTATGATTACAAGCATCATGAACCATGAAAAACCATAGATAGTTCGATGATTATCCCATCTGGTTTCCAAGATCAACATAAACCAACGAACTAAATGGAGGTTTCTAGCTGGGGAAATCAACAAACTGTTGAAATCAACGAACTGAATAGAACTTTTAATGTGAAAAATTGTATAAATTGCGGTTGTAGATAGGATCATCCGGGATCATCGACTCGACACAAATGGTGAATTAAATTCCAAACTCGAGGCTTTAATGGATGGGAATCATCGAAGTAAATTCGGTGGCTTTTCCATCGTAAAACTCGTGCAGTTCTACAGTGAAGTGCATAGATTTCACAAGATTTCACCGTGAAGTTCCAGGGGCCCCATATCCCAACTTATGGGGGGTTCAGAAAAAACATGGCTATAGCCATGAAAGGTACCTTAGCTGCACCATCAAGTTGGATGTTCATCCCACTTATATGAGCCATATACCTATGAAATCCTATGAATATGTAGGGAGTTATACTAGGGCGAACCATTAAAGTACTCCGTCCCTAAGTGGCATGCACCACCACCAAGTACCTCTTTCCAGAGATGTTCAGCCAAGATGATCTGGGATTTCTTCGGCCAAAATGGAAATCTATATAACCAGCCAAAATGGGGATTTGGCGAAGAATGGTGATTTAACCAAAAGTTAGGACTGCCCTGACCCAGCTTCTGGGAAACTGAGCAAAATGTACAAAATGTATCTGGAGGTCTCCTAAATCATGGGGCTACCCTAAAATCCAGTCGTCATGGATGACCATGACTTGGTATAGGTTAACCCATGGTGACGACTCGAAAATCCCTGCCTCTGCCACGGACGCACTTCAGATCGGGCGGTCAAGAAGCCACTGATGACCCTTAGAGTTGAACTGATCGTCACTCTGATCATCTGACATGGCGAAGTAAAAACCGTTGACGTCTGTGTTTCCGCAGGGTACGAAAATATCAACCCTGAAAAACCCTGAAAAAGAAGAAGAAACATGAAGAAACACTCCATCTTTCCCAACAAAAAAGTATCAAAACAAACTTGACAATTTCTTCCATTCCCCTTCTTAGATTACTGAAGGAATCTGCACCACGACTTGGCCCCCCCAGAAAAGATGTCACGGGAAACTTCAAAACAGTCCCTATAAATTCGCCATTTCGAGTTTGGAACATCACCTACTGGTTGGTGGTTGAGCCACCCCTCTGACAAATATGAGTTCGTCAGTTGGGATGATGACATTCCCAGTATATGGAAAAAAAATATATATATATATATATAATGTTCCAAAGCACCAACCAGCCTAAAATATGTTGTTTAACGATGTTAAACTTCTGACCACAGGTGAATATGTTGTTTGCTTCTGCGACTCGGCTCCCAGGGCTCCCAGTTCTCCTCAGCAGTAACCTCCGAGCAGCAGCAACTTCCAGATGGACCACTCCTCCCGCTGGAGCTGCAAACTTCCGAGCCAGAAATGGTCCGTGATGATCATCATCACCAGCACAAGCCTGGATGTCGACTATGGAAAAATGGCAAGATCAAAAAGTAGTGATGTACCGTTGGAATCCCCAAAGGATAAAAATCATGATAAATTGGATAAATTGTATGTGATTCACTCACCTTATTTTTTTTCATAAATTCAGTCCAATGATGTCGAAATTGATCTTCGCGATTTAGTGTTTGGCATCACCATTTACCAATGTGGTTGATGCCGCCCGCGCACCAGATTTCTGGTCATTTCCCGGGCCTACCCCACTGGAGCAAAGAGCCCATTCCGAAAAAACGATAGCACCACACTGAGCTACACCGCGAAAGGATTGGTTTCTGATGTTTGAATGGATTGGTTTACCCTCTGGTAATGACTAACATAACTATGGAAAATCACCATTTATAGTGAATTTTCCCATTAAAAATTGTGATTTTCAATAGCTATGTTAAATTACCAGAGGGTAAGGGAAAATCGACAGGAAAGCCTAGACCAACTAATAGTTCTTACCACCGGACCGGTGGATTTCACCAAGATTTTTCTTGAAGATACCCAACTTCGAAACGGAATAGCCACCAAATTCGAACCCAGAATTGAATAGACTACTTTAGCCTTAAAAGCGACTTTAGACTACCCTCTGGTAAACTAACATAGCTATTGAAAATGGTCATAGAAATAGTTGATTTACGCATTAAAAGCATGGTGGTTTTCCATAGCTATGTAACAGTTTACCAGAAGGTAACTACTTAAACCCAACTTTCAACCACCTGTGCTGTGTCTGAACGCCGCCTCACAGCCTCCACAGACATCTCTACAGTGGCTCGGCTCGATGCCTTCTGGCTGTGGGGCCGTCCAGGGGCCACAGGTCTATGTATTTATGTATTTACTTATCTATCTATATTCATGTGTTTAATGTATCTATGGAATTATGAATTTATGTATCTCTAATATCTATGTATCATATGCATATATAGTAATATAGATGTGATATATATATATACAATTATATACACATATTCTATACATATGCGTAATTCTGCCAAAAAAAAGGCAAATGGTTTTCCGAGACCTTCGCCTCCTGAATTTGAGTTTATCCCGTGACATCCCCAACGAAAAATCTCCCCTTGATGTCCCCTTGATGCTTCCCCTATCAATTGTTGGTTCTGCATGTCTTGCGGAATGGTTTTATAGTTGAAACCTATAAAATCCCATCGAAAACCCAAATCTCAGCTTAATCCATCTTAATCCCAAAAGATCAAATTTCAAATCCCAGAAAATCGATTCAATCTGACAAAACACCAAATCCCACAAATCTTACAAATCCCATTAAAATCCTATGAAATCCTCACTTTTCTTGCTTAAACCACCAAAAGTGCCTATCTCCAATCCCATCAACCCTCACATCGCACCTCCTTTGCTTGCGTCCCAAAGAAGACGATGGCCGCCGCGCAGAATGCTAGGTACAGCACCACGCAGCCGCTCCACCACTTCAGCTCGAGTCCCCTAAGACAGTGGATGTGCTGGCCCCAATGTGGGATGGAAGTGGTGATGATTTTGGTATGTTTACTCCAGTTTCTAGCCCATAACATATATAATATATATATATATATATGTTAGAAATGCATGTGAATATGTATGTGCATAATATGTATGTATTTCTATTTATACACCCCAGATATCAAAAATGGACTACAACCATTCTAATGAACCGCTTGCTATCTGGGATGCTTGTCCAAGTGGAGTGAACTGAGAGTGGGTGGATGTGGGTGGGATGGGTTGCAGTCAAAAAGACTTCATCAAAATGTCACTGGGACAATCTCTGTGAGGATTGTTTCGCAGTGTCAGCTGAAACATTGAAACATCATTGGTCGTTCCAAAAGCGGCCATGAAATCGTGAGTTTGTGGCATGTTTTTTTTTGAAAAAACCTGCGTCGCGTGTATTGTAGTCATTTTGGGATGGCTGGCTATACCCTCCGGGACTCCAACATGGCAATTTTTCACATCTCGCCGCATTTCTAGTTGATGTTCCCATCAACTAACCTTCAATCATAGGGGATTTCCCATGGATTTCCCAGCCATGATTTTCCGGACAGAAAAACGTTCATCTCCCACTGTGAAACGTTCACAGAATCAACATCCGCTAGCGCCTCGTGCTCGGACTCGGCCTGTGAGTTCTGCTGTCATCCCATCCTTTCAAACCCTTGGATCCTTTGCTTATAGTGCTTTACATAGACTCTGGTTGGCGGCTCTAACCATCTTGGAAAATGATGGAGTTCGTCAATGGGGTTGGGATGACATCCCATATATGAAATGGAAGTCATAAAAGCCATGTTCCAAACCACCAGGACTAATATACACTACAAGCATACGATTTTCTACAGATCTGTGTGTCTTTACTAAGTACATAGCTACCTTTTTGGGGGGTACCTTTGCTACATACACAAATGATTTTACGTATATCATATACCCTCCGGTACTCAAACATGGCTGGGAAATGCCCAGCAACTGGAGCTTTCTAGACGGGAAAACCAGCGGGTTCGATGTCCCATCCCAAATCAACAAAAGAGTTATCTCAGAGTCAGAATTCCTACAGAAATAGCCTCTGGTAATTTAACATAGCTATTGAAAATGGCCATTTATAGTGGATTTTTCCATTAAAAATTGTGATTTTCCATAGTTATGTTAGTTTACCAGAGGGTACCCTCTGGTAAATAAACAGTTGGACCCTGAAAATGACCCATTTCCAATGGAAACTCGTCTTCCAACCCCCATCTGCCAGGGTCTATGTTAATTTACCAGAGGGTATGTGTAAAAAAGACGTGGCCCTGTTTTATATTTTTAAGGGTTGGTAGTGGCTTCACCCTCTGGTAATCGAACATGGCTAGCTGGGAAATGCCCCATATAATTCGATGATTTTCCCATGCAGCAACTGAGGACACCGGAAGCTACAAACCAATATTCCATCAATATTAAAAATGTGATATAGTTATATCCTATCAAATTCCCATTCAAAAAACAATCGAATCCCAAGAAATCCAAATTCACCCCCACTAAAATCCCATCAAAATCAAAAAAAAAATCGATAATCCCATAGAATCCTCGAGATCACATAAGATCCCACTGGAATCCCAAGAAAACCCATCAAAATGTCATGGATCCTCGGCATCCCGTTCCCACCTGGCTGGTTGCAAGGCGTTGACCGCGCGGGCGCGGAAGGTCTGCCGGGCGCGCATCCACCAAGCCTGGCCATGGAGATTTTCAATGGGGATTTTCAATGGGATGGGACTTTTAATGGGAATGTAATGGAGATTTCAGAGGTCAGGGATATCAAGGGATATGTATATTAATGCATATTATATATATATATTATATATGTATATACAAGGGTACACATATAACCGACCATATGAATTGGGTGTGTCTGGCAATGTTATAATTACAACTAGCCTTTGTATATCCAACATGGCTGGTAACCCACAGTTTTTCAGGGAAAATCACCTAGAACTTCCATGGCGTCCATATGTAAGGTCTATGTGTTTGGCCCTACATGGCTCAGTACCTCCATTTAGGTGCCTGAATGGAAAATAGAAAAGGGGGTTGGGACGGTAACCACCAACAATACACACCGGTGGTTTTAACCTGGGCGTGAATCAAAAGATCAGGCCCTGCAAAACAGGACTGACCGGTCATTTCGCATGGTGCATCAAATTGTGCGGTGGTGCCATAGGTTTGCATGTCTGTTCGCAACTCATGGACACAATCATAGGGATCTTCAGGGAATACCCGGCAAATCCCAGCAAAATGGAGGATCGCAGGCCCCAGAACATCTTTGGGGGTATCCAAAAAAAACTATAGTGATATTATAATAGTATAATAGCTATAATTATCTATAGTTATCCGTTCCCAAAAAAAAAACGATAGTTTTATCTACTATTATGAAATTTGATGGATCAAATTAACCCAAGGAATGGTCCGATCCGTACCTGGCACTGTGCTTGTAGCATATCCAGCTGCAGGCCGGTCAGCTGCAAGACCTACACCATCATCCCTTTCCTATGAATTTTGAGGGGTCCCATATTGGAGGTCTTTGATACAGGAAATGGGATTAAGTGGTTTGAAAGACACCTTTGGAACCTTTCAGTGACCTGAAGACTTGCACAAGAAAAACGAATCGGTTAGAAGCAAACTGCAGAGGGTTGAGTCTCTTACAATCATGGGGCCCCTACGAAGTACAAATGGCCTTGTAACTGCCACTGGTGTCTAAACCGGCAATTTTCCTTGCGATGCTTTTCCCCAGTGAAGTTTCACTGCGGGCCACCGTCTCATTGTCCCATCGGCTTCCGGCAAAATCCACCGGAAAAAGGGTGTATAAAAATACCCCCAAAAAAAAAATTGGGGATGAATTTTCCCAGGATCTTCCCGGCCAGAAAGTCAGGCCAGTCAGGCCCAGGTCACGGCACCCAAAACCTGGCCTGTGGCAAGTCCTCAGGTGCTTGGACATAGAGGAATGGCAAGGCTTCACCGCCCACCTTGGCCGGATCACTTGGAGAACAAAGTTCCAAAATCAAGCAGGCTTAGATATATCAGCAGCCTTAGTTATTCGTATATAAACATATATATATATACACAATGT
This sequence comes from Cladocopium goreaui, assembly GCA_947184155.2. Lineage (NCBI taxonomy): Eukaryota > Dinophyceae > Suessiales > Symbiodiniaceae > Cladocopium > Cladocopium goreaui. Next base: position 290,384 of record CAMXCT020006540.1, on the reverse strand, counting down.
GTATATATGTATATAACTATATCTGTATATCATATGCATATATATATATATTAGACCATCTACTGGCCTCTATGTCTGTGGTCAGCATACCCCCACCTCCAGGCATGTAAGAGTCCATGTCGCAGTCCACGTCGCAGTCCACGTAAGAGATCATGTGAAAGACATGGCCCATAACAAGCCAAAATAAACCCATAATTGAAGCCCATCAGGGCCTACTTACACATCAATAGTCCCAAAAGTCCCAGATCATATCTTGTGAATAAAAGGATTTGATATAACAAATTCTTTATGAACCAGAAACATGTCTATAATATAAAACACAATTTAGAGCCCAACCCATCCAGCATATCAACTAAACCCTGCAAAAGGAAACCCGTCAATTTTTTCTGGCAGGTTGGTCCTCGCCAGCATAGGGACTCTGGAACCCACTGGCCACCTACTGTTTTTTACATGGTACGGGGGGAACCCCTGAACCGTTCAGAAACCTTTACATGGGTTGTTACGTGAGTTCTTACGTGAGTTCTTACGTAGGTTTTTCATGCCTTTTTCAGGGGGGAATACCCCTGAACCGTTCATTCTCCGTTCTGAACCGTTCTGAACCGTTCAGGGGGGAGGTAAAAACAGCCAAAAACCACGTAAGAAACCACGTAAGAAACCACGTAAGAAACCAGGCCAAAAAAACAGTCCTTGGAAGGGGTTGGACAGGTTAGGTTCTCTCCCAGTGTGTCACGGGCTAAACCAGTGGCCACTGACCACGTGCGCCTTGCCATAGCCATAACTAGGCTCACAGTCACCCATTTTCATGAGCCACACCACTCACATGGGCTTATGAGTGAACATCGACTGACAATACAACGCCACATACATACAATACAAAGATTGTTCAAAGGCCCATTATTTACATGACTTCTTACGTCAACTCTTACGTAGAAAAGACCCATCTCTTACGTCCACCTCTGGGAGACGTCAGAAACCAGCCAATAAAGAGGTTATATATTGTATATGTATGATCTCCAAAAAGTTATCAATCAAGCATCAGCCCCACCTGCAGCTTCACCAAGGGATCACCGCCCTGACTCCAGCTGCGCACCACCACGGGAATGCAGCCGGCCTCACGGCCCGAGGATGCCATGGAAGCCATGGCCCATAGAAATAGATGATTTTCCCAGCTAAACCTCGAAAGCTCCATGGCTATTTTTGACATTTTCCCATGGCTATTTATGTTAGTCATAAGCAGATACTGGGAAAACTGAGGATGAAAGTGGGGATCTTAGAAACTCCATGAATACTATAGTTTTTTCAGTAGTATTATAAATTAATATAAATTATAAACCATAGTGAAATTGGAGTTATGTTCACCAGCTTAGCTAGCGAACGGGGGCCCCACATTGTAGCTATGAAACCTCCAAGCATGGGAGAACTCCAGGGTCCATGGCATCAACGTCCACGCCCAAAGATTGGCTTTAAGATTCTGAATGTTTTCTTCACAAACATTTGCCAAAGGTTCTAGCTTTCACAAACAGAAACATAATTTGGCCAGGATATTTTTGGGGATACAACTGAATTTCATGGACCAAATGTGGGAATGGAAGCATGGAAGATCAACGACGCCAGTAGTGGGGTTACAGGATGCATCAGTAGCAGATCATGAATCCAAAAAACTAAAAAATCAATTGACAACTGTTAGTTGGATATGTCGTGTTTGTCCCGGTCAAAGATATATACTATCATAAATACACAAAGAAATAAACCATTGGCAATTTATCTGGTGATTCCCAGACATATATACTATCTGGTGATTCTAAACAGATATATACTATCTGGTGTCTGGCAACCATTGGCCCAGAATCACGAGATGTCGCCTCCAATGACTCGTAGAGCCGGAAACTCTCTATGGATTGACCCGGCACTTGAAGACACATGGCACTGCTAAAGAGCTGATGAAGGTAGTGCTGGTCATAGCCTGTGGCCAAAAATGGGGGTGAATGCCCCGCTTTTTTTCCATGGCTTGTTTGAAAATCTAAAACCGCAAGTTGACACTAAAACATAGAGGGTGCCTGCAAATTCTCCAATATGTTCCACTTCTGGGAGACTAGGCGATCTACTGAAGTGGGATTCGGACCTCATCCAAGTATGGGTCTGTTAGGCCATCATCTAACATTTGGGCTACACAATGACTCTGACCTAAACCCGAAATGATGAAATCTTCTCCTCACCCCTTCCTGAATCATCATAAAGCTTTTCGAGGTGCCCCTCACCATCACCATCATTTCTGGGGTGTTGTTGACCCATTTTTTTCGCTCGCAGCATCAATTTACCCAGAGCCAACCGTTTACCTTAGATACCCTGTGAAAGTAAGAAATATATATTTCTATAGCTGGTTACATACTCTATATCCATTTTTTTCAAACAAGATTCAACAACAAACCTACACGTTTCCAGTTGATTTCAGGGCCTCAACTGACCCCCGCACCAGATCACCGAGGTTCCAGATCGAATCTTCGAGGCACCCGTGCTTTCCAGTACCAGGTCCTGGCACCGGTGGCCACTTTTCAGGCGCCATAGCCACATTGTGCGTTTGGGGTCAAAGCATATGGTTTATGGTCATCTATCTGTAGGGATTTATGGTATGTATAATATCTATAGGGATTTATGATGGTTTATACTTAGTTATCATCTATTTGATTGGCAATCCTTATAATAAGTATACAGTATATATAAATCATTGTAAATCCCTATAAAAATGGATTGATGACCATCCGACAATATGGATATACAATCCATCTAGCTTGACCATGGCAACACATGCTGGCCCCGTGTTGGACTATTTTACTCCCAAGGTTCTGAATGGTGGAGACTGTGTTGAATGATTCCTGCATAATTTTCTAGGCCAGCTTGGAAGCAAATGCCGGGATGAAATGAGACGAACAAATGGAGAACTTCAATTTCGGGCAGGAACCCAACTGAACTGGTCGCTGTTTTGCCTGGTTATTCAGATTACCGAAGTTCTGGGTACTCTCGGGGAAATGTAGATAGATGATAGAAGTGGATGTCACTGTTTCATACCCAATCTTCTGCTTGTCGGAGTTGACTGGCAATTGTGATTCCCTGAAATCCAACATGGAACCCCATCCAAAAAGGGCATGGCAAATGATACATGCCTAGATGTCTAGGGTGTATCTTTCTACAAACATCACATCCCACGTCTCTCTCCAACTTTTGGCTACCTTCTGTTTTCAAAAACACAAAAATGTAAGTAAAAAGTCTCTGATTCTATAGACAAATGAAGCATAGTCCCCCATACATCACTTGGGGATTGCCCATGCCTGCTCCAGCTCGCCATGTTTGTCACTTCAACCACCAGGCTTTTGGGATTTCCCCAGTCTCTCCACCATATTTCCGAAAAAAAACCCAAGCCTTCACTATTCTCCTGGTGAAACTTCCCTTATCCCAATTTCACTGGTCCCAGCTCGCCTTACCCAGCAGCTTCTGAGCTTGCAGCAAGCGGGACTGGCGTTGCTGGCTCGAACCGCCGAAGTAGATCTTCACAGGTCTGAGACAGCGACCGTGGCGATAGAGGGGACCATGCAGTGAACTCAGTGGATAGATTTCAAACAGTTGTAGGGATTAACTTAGTATATCCATGAATATATTTACATATATAATCATATATATATGTATATGTATTGTACATATATATATATATATATATTTATGGTTGTCCCAACTGATAGGGGGTTATTTCCATTTATTTCCATGTATATCGTTGTATCCATGAAGAAGCCCTGGCATGCACCCAAAAAGTAGGCATTGATGAGGATACATCCAGCACAATGAGGGTATTGCATGGATATAAGCAGTAAAAATGGGTTCCTAATGAAATAGCGTTGGCGAAATATATCCTGTCGGTCCTGTCGGTAAAAAAAAACATTAAAAAAAAACATTCAAAAGATAATAAAAAGCATTAAAAAAAACATTAAAAAAAATTGCCCTTAAAATCAAGTCATTAAAAAAACATAAATTGATTTCATTAAAAAAAAAAAACATTAAACAAAAATGAAAACATAGCTCTGTCGCTGACCATAACGTCCTAAGTCCAACCTTCCCCCATTCGGGCTTTAAAAACCATATGTTGGTTATAGCACAAAAACATGGAAGAATCCCATCCCTCGAAAATCCAATACATTCCACCAGTACCTTTGGGTGGTCATTCAAGACTAGAGGGATTTAAAAACTCTACAGCTAATTGCACAATCAAGATCAATCAAGATCATGTTCATCACCACCTTTTTCTTCTCCTTGTTCCATCTAAGAATTCTGGCTACCCCATGCCATCCCCGTGGGTTTGTATCATCTTCCGCATGGCCGTTCATGGCCATCAATTGGGGGGATCTCTGCCATTGCCAAACATACAAAAAACTATTGAAAATAGCCATTTATGGCGAGTTTTCCCATTAATAGCATGGTGATTTTTTCGTAGCTATGTTAAATTACTAGAGGGTATAGCTGGTTCTATATCCCATTTATATCCCTAATGAAAAATTATCCATGATATCCCAAATATCGGCGGCTAAATCCCATTTACATCCCCATGAAATCCTCATGTTCACTTGATGCTTATTATTGTATACGTATAATCTTTGCTTCAATGTATTGTTGGTTCATGTTGGTTAAATATCCCATCACCCCATGAAATAGCAATCAAATACCCATAGAAAATGCATGACAACATACGCATTTACTCGTTTGTAATCAAACATCGTTTGCTGGTAAATCCACCATTTATAGATGATTTTTGTTCCTGTATGTTCTTATGATGTTCCCGTTAAAACCTCCATTTCGTTCGGGGATTTCCCAGCCACCCACGGCCTCTGTGATGCGTTCTGCAGCTGCGAAACGCCGTGCCACATCAGTTGAGGCGTGGGGCCCAGGGGGAGGTACGTCAAGCGGCCCTGGCAGATACAACCATCCAAAGTGAAGGGAAAAAATGGAGAGCTCACCACGAAGAATGAGAGATTTAGAATATTCAGAATTGATGGATATTGATGGATATGGATATTGATCTATGATGGATTTTGGTATAACCACGCGAATGTTGGGATTTATGGTGGATATTTATACTTAGGTAATGTAAACCAGCCACTCGAGCGACTCTTGCAGTACCCGCCAGATAACGAAATGAACAGAATCGTCTATCGAATTGTGGGGATGCTCATCAACCAGCTTTATGGGGATGCTGCCGGGGATGCCAATTTCAACAGCATCCCTGTCCTTCCAGGTGATACTGTAGTTTTTGACTTTCACAGCATAGGTCGGATATGTGGCAAACCCATCTTATCGACAAAAAAAAGATGAAAAGCTAAGTGTATGGATACAATCCATTCAGAATGAGTTTTGACAAGTTCATTATCTTCCCTTGTCCACCCGCACCCAGTGCATCACCCCGTATGAAATCTCCTCCTTCACTAGCTTCTCATAGCTGTGGTGCAAATCATCCGTCCAGAAGGTTCGAAAAACAAAACCTCAGCTAAAACATGCTGAAACCCAAGGAAAAGGGTGACCCAATGATGTATACCCAATAAGGGCATGTCAAGATGCTGGAAAATCCTATGACTAGCTCCATGGTTTTCCCATCTAGAAACCTCCCTGGTTAGTTCAGGGATTTCCCAGCAGCCCGCCATGTGGCTTATTACCAGAGGCTACCTCCTATATCCCTTTAATATCACATTGATATCCCCTTAAATCACCATTTTGGGATATCAATGGGATATGAATGGGATATGGGGGCGGGTACCAATGTCCAGCCAATATCCCAGTACTATCCCATTAAATCCCGCTAGTACCCCATGAATATCCTATGAAAATCCCATGAAATCCCATAAAATCCACCCCGCTGCCTTCTGGGGGCCACCATCCCCCGTTCGTCAGGCGGCCCCAGCGCCGGTAGGCATGTGCCCACGTGGGCGACAGATCCCCCAGGTGAATGAGGCTAAGCCGGCGCAGCCTGGCTGGCAAACCGCTGGGAAAACGCTGGGGAAATATGAAGAAAAATTGCATATCATAATGGGAATATTGGGATATCACAGAAATCATAGGGATATAACTTGATATAACGAATTGTAATAATTAGTGGGGAGTATATTTGGAATATATTGGCATAATCATGGGGATAGAAATCCACAATGTTATTGGATGTCTTGGGGGATTCCCATGGGGATTTCTTCTTGGAAATGATGGGTCTTAGGTGTTGCGAAAATCTCAGGAGTATTATTGGAAATCACTGAGAATATTGGGATGAATGGCTCAAGCTTAGGACATCTTACCAAGATTTACCAAGGAGTGCCAACACCATCATTTAACCTGGGATCCCACCGACGCTGCAGCAGTGCTTCTGCGGCCAGGCTGCTGTGTTTGTGCAGCCACATCCAAACCCATGGAGTATTTGCCTGGGCTGCGCATGAGCAATGAAGCAGACGGCGCGGGGAATTCCCAGCGTTTGGCTTCAGATAGGTATGTCTCTTGCAGATTTTCCCTAAACCAACTGTGGGATTTACACTTGGAGGCACGACCCAAGTACCGGATGTCCATCCCCTGGATGATCGCTTCAAATCATCACGGCGTGGTACCCCGTAGTTTACATCCCAAAAATGGACAGAATACCAGAATGATCTATGCAGCGATTTTCCTCATCATCAACAGCATCATCATCAACCCAATCTTCGGGGATTTCATTTATCTATGTGGTACCCAGGATTACCCAGTAATGTTAGTAAAGCAACAATAAACCCACAAAAAAAAAAACGAAACATGGTTGGAATCCCACCCATAAGACGGCCAGACCATGAATTGAATTCCATGTTGATGATCCAACATGTCTGAGTGCTATAAACCATACTTCATCGAACTCAATCCCAGTTGGTTGCTAGCAATGATAAACCAGCAATATCTCAATGCTTTATACAGTACCACCCATACAACATGTTTTTCTTGGATCGTGGATCCTATTGCTTTACCAACATGAGTAGTATTGAAACATACCCCCAATCGATGAGACACTCCTGCCCAGGTACTACTGGTCAGGATAAAGACGCTCCCCGGGTGGACGTATTTGGCCTGGCGGTCGCCATGGAACTCCTGTGTTCCTAGGGCTACCCTCCCGTCATCCACTTGCTGGAAAATCGTCCATCTCTGACTTTCCCAGCTAGAAACCCTCCATGTTTGATTACCGGTACCTCAAATCGTGGGTGAGTCTCCAACATGCAAAATGACGCTTGGGATTTAGCCATCAGTTGGAGATATGGGAGTGTTATCAATCAAAGATACAGGGGATAGAGTTGATAAATGATGGTTGATAAGTTCATACAGAGGGTTACCATCCGGTGATCAAACATGGGCTGGAATTTTGTCTCCATGGATGATTTTCCCAGCTCGAAACCTCCATTTTGATCAGGGAGATGTTCCATTGCCATGTTGGATTGCCGGAGAGTAACCACCAAACGACCCACAGAAAAAAAAGGGCGGCATCATAGTGATGTTAAACCAGCAAAATGGCCAGTGAAATGGCAGATGATATATATATAATATATGGCTATTGGTCAAAACCCTGGCACCTAGTGAACCCCAAGTCATAGCTGGTAAATGGATGTTCATCCCATTAGAATTGATAATAATAGGTCTTGACCCACCCCCATATATAACCAGCAAAAAGATGCAAAAAGTGGGAACTACCAACCAACAATGAGAAGATCTAGGTCCCCGGCCCCTGCTGCAATTTCCATGATTGAGTCAATTGTCATCCGCTGTTGAGGTCAGTGGTCAGTGATAACCAGCAAGACACGTCAACAACGCTGCCGCCAGGCGACGATGAGCTGCTGTTGTGCACGGCTCCTTGGTGGGAAATATGCGTGTCGTCCTGCTGGATGCGTGATGTGAAGATTGTTGAAGTGTCCAATACTTTGATAAGATGTTGATCGAAGTCTTTAAATGGATATAGATAGAAGATGATAGAAGTCTTTAAATGGATATAGAAAATCATGTCCATCCAAATAAATGGATTTATTAGATCAAACAGATAAACGGGATAAACGGATAACGGATCCTGGATATCATCCCATCCCATTCCTGGTCATTTCGAGCATCCCCTCAGCATCTTTCTTTCATCATCCAGAAAACTGTTCGGATAGTTGATAAAAGTCGACCAAAAAAAAAAAACGGATTTTATCATCCTTTATCCAAGAAATGGCTGTGTCTGAAAACATCTTTCCATCTTTCAAATCATTTATCCATCAAATCATTTATACCATCTCATTCTATGATTGGATCATCATCCCATGAAAGTCAGATTGGATCATCATCCCAACTATAATAAAAGTCATGTTCCAAACCACCAACCACTCTCAGTTCCAATGCATGATCATCCATCGAGCTTCGGCGATGTGATGATGCGGTGTAAATCTTCCAGACAGGCCACGTTCAAGTCGAAGAAGCCTCAAAATTGTCCGGTCAAAACGTGACCAAAAATGGGTTGAAGTCACATAGTTGTGTCCATGTTCATGAGGGTTTGTCTAAAAATAGAGGACAAACACACAAATCCCATGGTTTATTACCTCATTTCCCTATGTTCAATGGCTAGAGTTGGGGATATACCCTATTTTCAGACACACCCATTTTCGGTAAAACCATGGGATGGAATGGGCTGCAAGAATGGGTAAAACCATGATTTCCCCATGAAAATTGGGTGGGATTGTCCGTTGCCCTCTGGTAATTTAACAATCAACAATCACAACTTTAATGGGTAAAGAATCTATATATCTATATATATACATATTTATACATAAATGTGCTATTTTCAATAGCTATGATAAATTAACAGAGGGTATCAGGAAGGTCGTCTGCAGTAACAACATTCAAACCGGTCAGTCTTTGCGGGGTTATAGACCCAGGGCTGTTGTGATCACCAGTAAATCAAACTTGGCAATGGAAAATCTCCTCTACTTTGATTGATCATTTTACCCATCGCAATTGGTGATTTTGTCGTAGCTATTTTGAATTACTAGAAAGTGACATGGATGATCCTCTTTGTAATCCCTTTTCTTGCCTAAAGGATGCATCACTTCACTGCTTCGCTCCTGGCCCCAGGTTTTTCAAAAAAAAGACCACGACGTGGACTGTCGTTGGAAAGCGTATCTTGCAAATGCTGATCATTTCTCCCACATCCCCCCAAAGAATGTGCCACAACCGTGCAATACATATACATATATGCACACCCTTATACATATGTATGTGTATATATAATATAATATAATATAATATATATATAATATATATATAATATAATATATAATATATAATATATAATATATAATATATAATATATAATATATAATATATAATATATAATATATAATATAATATAATATAATATAATATTATATATATTATATATATATTCTGTATACATATGCATTTCTTCAACCGATATGTCATGCACATTTTGCCACCTCAGTTCCAACCCGGCCCAAGGAGCCTAACATCTCACGCAAGAGCCACGGAATCGCTGGCTGCACCGGGACACCATTCGCCTCTTTTGAAGCCACCTGGGATCGCAGCTGTTTGGGGAACGAGGGAATAAATCTCAAAGACTTGGATGTAGGATATTCATATTCCATTCACATCCCAAAACAACATCCGTTCTTCATCTTCCATGAATAGTAGGGATGTTGTTGAATTAAATCCCAATTCATATTAGATATTAACAACATGCCATATTTATGGATTTCTTGAATGGGATATGAATGGGATGATGTTGTTGAATGATCCCGTATGGAATCCAATTAATATTAAACAATTAAACATCCCATGGATATGCCACTCACATCCCATGAAATCCTTCCATCCGGCGTTATCTGCACCTCGCAGGGCAAGACCACATCCAACGACTTGCCGCTGCAGCCGTGGAGGACGGTGCCTGCGGTTGGAACTGGTCATCTATGGATCCATCTATTCCTAGGTAGAGATATATTTTTTTATATTCATATAATGCGTGAAATGAAAAAATGAATATATGTTTATGTGTATATATATATATATAATTGTTATGATTATTGTATATATATATACACAGTGTATGTGTATATAAATATATAGAGAGAGAGAGAGAGTCTATGGTTTTGTATGTGTATGTGTATTTACCACAATGTTAGTGGTGATTTAATGTTCTATCTTTTTTATGGTTACTACATACACAGTGTATAATGTGTATATAGTATGTATATATATATATGTTGTTTCATCTATTTATATTTTTCTATTCAATTTGTGGTACAATACAGGGAGATGATAAAACATGAGCTTGCGAGTTTCTAGCAAGCCCCCAAAAGATAGATTAGAAAGCCAGCAAGACCCTACTAAAATCGTAGTAAGTTTAACACGTTCTACTTTTGGGGGGTTCAAAAAAAAACTAGCACTCATGGTTCTCCATGACCCTCAATCTCGGTAAGACACCAATAAAATCATAGCTGAGAGACAGATATCTAATCCCTGCATCTCAGCCTTGGAAAGTTCACAGGGAACCAAGGGTCACCTCAGAAAGTTGAGTGCCAGTGCCATTGCCCCTTCGGAAATCACCCAGCCTGTGGGTGGAGCCATGAATGGCTGCCCTTCTAACTGTGAAGTCTTCGAAGAGTTGGCCTTAGGCCATCGCTTTTGATCCATGACGATTTGAAGCATTTTAAACATCCCAAATCATCCCAACTCAACATCCCAGTCATGTTACAGGCCCGCCTGGCAGCCCCTGGGCGGTACCCTGGTCCAGGCCGGACTGCTTGGAGTGGCACTGCTAAAAGCCTTGGGCTGGGGGGTTCGATGATTACATAACCAGTGAGAGAAAGGGACATATGATAAAATCTTTAAATAGTGTAATATATATATATACATACATGTTTATATATATACATATATATATACATATATATATACATATGTACATATATATATATGTGATTACGTACACTACACTACAGTACACTACACTACATTGCATTGCATTGCATTGCATTACATTACATTACATTACATACATATGTATATGTATATACACATGGGTTGGTGCATCTTGATAAGATTTACCTAACCAAAATTCTGGATTTGACCAACGAAAATGGTGGATTCCCCAGCACTGGGATGTACCCGCCACTAATCAAACATGGCAAGCTGGGATATCCCCTATAAGTGGAGCTTTTGATGGGAAAATCATCGAAGTAAATGGTGGATTTTCCAGCAAGCCACGTTTGATGACACCCCTTAGGGTAAGCAAAACAGGGTAGTGTTCCAACCAAAACGGAGATATGAAGCATCCAACCAGGGGATATCATCCGTCAAATCTGAAAAAGAAGACAGGATCCTATCCATATGGGGTAATAAGCAACTAGATATGGGTATGGGTATGGGGTTAAGCTATCTGGAACCTTGTAATTTCGCCAAGGACCGGCCTACCTTTTAGCTAGAGATTGGAGGTTTCTGCATGTTGCTCAGCTACGAACGAAAATTCAACAGATGTGGTAAACCATGGTAAAGCCAATGATGAACCTCCTTTTGAGGTTTTAATCCCATCCGTTTCTGACCAAATTGGGGTTGGTTTATTATCTGGTCACCACACCAGATCGTAAACCATCGTGAACCTTCGAATTTCCGGGGATGCTCAAGAAACTTTGCAGCCCAGCAGCTGTCTCCTCTTCTTCATTGCTGAAGAACACCTGCCTGGAAGGTTAGCGATTAGAAAAAATGAACCTTCTGGGAAGCCCCCATGGAGGACTCCGTATGGGTCAATTACAGCCCATTCCTGAGTCCATTCCTGAGTCTGAGTCTAAGTAGGGATGGAGAAAAACCAAGGCATTTTGAAACTTTGAAACCATCAGCCAGAGCATCGTGCACCTTTATGGGATCCCGGAAACGTCACGTCACCAAGTCCAAGCACTAGACTTCAGGGTTAACATTTGGACCAGAATCCTCCAGACTGGTAGCCGTGGCGCACGATGGACCCACAAACTGTTGATGGTTCTTAGTATCAATCATCCACCTTCAGGACTGGGTCATCATTTTGAACACAATCCCCCTGTGATTCTCGTGGTGTTTTGAGGACTTCTTCATCCCACTAAGAAACTCAAGAAGTGATTGCTTTTCATGTGTTTTTCCATGAACAATATTGATGAAACAAATTGACCAACAATGGGACCTGATTCCAAACAAAAAACACCAGACTTCTTCTGTTACCAAAAAAAACTCAGCAGTCTGGGAATGGGGTACCCATTCCAAACATGATGCATACTCATCATGTTCGCATTTGACCTTTCGATAGAGGTATACCGGTATAGCCCCATTTGTGGACAAACCCAAATCTCTCTGTTTGCTGCTGAAATTCCCGAGATATTCGAGGTGTCCAATCTGTGTCTGTGCTGGGTGTATTTTTTTTGTGACCGCCCGTCCGTGTCTTTTAAAACCCGGTAACTATAGATATAAGGGTATGGGTCAATACCTATAGATACATTTTTAGTGGGTTATTCACATCCATAAATCCCAGCTATGACTTGGGGTTCACGGCACGGTACCAGGGTTTTGACCCATCCCCAATAAGATGTTATAAACTCCAGTTATTGGTGCAGGTTGTAGTACTCCATCCCCCGAAAAAACCAATGATCCCATGGATTGGTGCTCCATCTTGCCCAAACCGGCGTCTTTACCCAACAGCAAATATACAGTATGTATGTATATATATATATATGTGTATAATTGTGTATATATATATACACACACATATTCCCTACAGATTCTCCAAAAACAGATGTCCTATTGGGAGAATCTGCGCCAAAATCACGAAACACGCTCCGCCCTGCGCCTCAAGAGCTCCGCCGTGGACTGCGTCCGGATGCCCCCGGAGAAAGTGGCCAAGCATAGGAGGCTCCAGGTCCTGGACGGGGCCCGGGGGCCCTAGAGATGAGGAGGATTTGAAAGGGACTTCACCAACCAAAAAGTGTGATGTTGTGGGATTTCATGGTATAGGGTGTTTTTGATGTGGTTTTAAGGGATTTTATGGGAGTTATATTATATATATATATACATATCACCAAAAATTGTATTCTGATGGATATTAATCTGGCTGGTGGTTTCAACCCCTCTGAAAAATATGAAAGTGAGTTGGGATGATGACATTCCCAATATATGGAAAAATCATCCGAATGTTCCAAACCACCAATCAGTAATTATTCATAGGGATTCTATTCGGGAGTTCAGCAAAAGTCATTGGGATGTCTATGGGCCCAGAAAGTTGATCATGGCAAATTCGCCCTGTTTTCAGTACCTTAGACAATCCATGTTTGAGGCGAAATCATACTCATACCCCATGGTATACAACCAACAAGTTGTGAAATGAGAATTGGGTGTATGTATATATATATTGTGAAATTCACAATTGTTGCACTGCCACCACCAGCGAGGGTTCGTGCCGATCCCGATCAGGTTCAAACCATGAATGCCACCGAGGCATATAGGCTCAGGAGGGCCCAGGGTTGTAGGCGGGAGGGCATTTTGCCTTGCAAGCCATTGGTGCTGACTGGAAGAGATAGGGCTGACCGGGATCGCCCTTTTGGAAGTGGACGTGGCCGTCCAACCTTTTGTAGCAGCAGCCTCTGGTGATTTTGTGCCGATTGCCCGTGGGAAAACAGAGATAGCGGTGTGACTGTCAGGAAGCTTGGGAACCCCTTCATTCTCTGATACTACATATCCCTTTTCTGTTCCATTGCAATCGACCGCAATCATTGGAGTGAGGACTCCCTACCATTTACATTGGTAGCGGAGCTCCGAAGAGCTTCGTGAGTTCCAGGTGACGAAGGAGCCCAATCAGGTTTGATGGCAGCAGCTTCCGACGGAACTGGTCAGACCAACACCGGAGTTTCCCACCAGTTGGCAACATTGGTCCCGACCTTTGATCCGTCGAAGGACGATCTACAGGTTTACAGTCAGAAGGTGGAGTTGGTTTACATCGCATGGCCAAAAGACAAGATTCCAGAACTGGTGACACGTTTGATTTTGAACTGCACTGGGAGCGCATTCCAGAAATTACAGATTCATCACACAGCCCTCTTGGAAAACAGTGAGAAGTCAGTGAAGAAACTCATCGAGTTACTTGGGGGTCATTGGGGAAAGATTGGCCTAGAGCGTCAATATGAAGACGCTGAAAACGCCTTGTTCCACACGGTCCAACTGTCAGATGAAAGCAACGATTCATTTTTGGCAAGAGCGGACATCATGTGGAGCAAACTTCTTTCTCGGAAACTGACCTTAGAAGACCTTCAGGCATACATACTGTTGAGAGGGTCAACATTGACCGCTGAGGAGAAGAAGAAGGTGATTCTGGAATCCGATCAGTCTCTAGAAGGAAAACTGACAGTGCAGAAAGTATCAGAAGCAGTTCGCATTCTGGGAGCTTCGTTCTTTTTGGACATGACAGGACAACGCAAGACAAACAAGACCAAGGTGGACAGTGCCTCAACGATGATCGCTGAGGAGTCCGATGGAGACCCAACTCTACAAGCCGAAGAAGTCAATGAAGAGGACTTCGAAGAAAGTCTTCTGCAAGATGGAGATCCTGACGCTGCCCTGGTAGCCGACTTTGAGTCAGCAGCCACAGATCTGATCCAAGATGATCCTGACCTTAGCTCAGCCTTTTCAGCATACCAAGATGCTCGCCGCCGGTTGTCAGAAAAGTTCAAGAACAGAGGTTTCTTTCCGACCTCACGGGGAAATCAAAATGCTGGATACAAGGGTAAGGGATCAGGACATCAAAAGGGCAGTGGTAAGGGTCGTGGTTTTCAGAGCATGAAGCCCCGCCGATCGCTCCAAGATCGCATCCTGAATTCTTTCTGTCGCCACTGTGGACGGAAAGGACACTGGCGAGCTGAGTGCCCGTATCGACAAGGATCAGCCACGGGTAGTTCAGGTGCGGGTGGATCTCTACCACCAAGCGGCTCAGCCCCGACCTCAACCGTGACCGTAGATCAAGCCGATGACGTGATGCCTCTGGAATTCATGATGATCCCAGAGATGCCCGAGTCAACCTTGGATGTGCCTTTGCCGTGTTATGTTAATGAGTGTATGGGGGGAAAGGGCTATCAGACCTCATTTCGGAGTAGGAGTCATGGGGAGTCCAACAAAGATAATGGGGATAGGGACATAGTTTCTTTAACTGCCATGCAACGCCTACGAGCCTGGGGACTCAGGAATGAATGCAGTCCTGCCCCAGCCCACGAGATCAGACCCACAACTGATCTGAGCCTGACTGCACTTGTGAAAGCACGAGTGCACCGCCTCCGTAGCAATCATCCGACCAAATGCCAGGAGTCCAGCCGTTGTACAGAGTATGCATCCGACAGTGCCCATGAACATGCCTGTTTTGCTTCTCAAGGACCATGCGGAGTACTGGACTTAGGCGCCTCCAAAACGGTGATCGGTAGTGATTGCTTGCCAGAGTTAATTCAAAGTCTCGATGCATCCACCAGGCAGGGTCTTAGGAGAACCAGCTGCAACATCACGTTTAGGTTTGGGAACCAGGCAACGTTAACCAGCCAACATGCCATAGTGTTGCCTTTAGGAAGCCTGATGTGGAAGATTGCAGTAGTGCCTGGAGGAACACCGTTCCTCATCAGCAACACGCTGATGCGTGCACTGAAAGCCCAGATCAACTGCGAAACCAGGACCTTGACCAGTCCAATGCTGCATGTACCAGTAGGTTTGACATTAACGTCCAGGGGTTTGTTTCTCCTCGATGTCAATCAGCTGGTCAAGTCCGCAAATGCCATGTCTGGTTCGGGCCACAGTTGTTCAGTGCCAAGACCTGCAGAGACCTTCCTGTCCGATGAGACCGAAGGGAAAAACCTGTCCGAAGCCAAACATGTCCGATTCAATGTAGATAACCCCAAAAGCCACACCCAGAATAATCTCAAGACACCATCACCGTCAATAACCACGATAAACACTGAAAGCCACCATCCGGTCATTTGCATAACCACGGAACATGGTCAGTCGTACGTGAATCTAGAGTGTCATCCACAGGGTTCCCCATGTCATGAAGTTGAAGATCAGCAAGAGCCAAGATCACCCAGCAATCCGGCTCAGATCGCACCCGAAGACTCTGTGAAGGTCATCCCAACCAGCTGTCATGGAGATGTCGTTGACCCAGCGCTTGCGTCAGCTGCAGATTCCGAGCAGTGTGCCCGTGGAAAGCCTGGAGCACCTGACCCTCTCGGAGTTAGCCACCGAAGTAGTGTCATTCGGGACCAAGCACCAAGGGCGAACCTTCGAGGAGGCATGGGGGGACACCGAGTGGGTGATGTTCATGCTGAGCCGATACCAGTCGAGCACCAAGGAGAGTCACAGAAGGTTCGTCCGATTCACCGAGCTGAAGATCGAAGCCATGGAAAGGGACCAAGAGATCACGCACCAGGGCCTGCCAGTCATGCCCAATCGTGGTCACCAAACGGCCAAAGCCAAGGCAAAGCCAGTGGCCAAAAGCCTGGCAACCCCGTCGCGCACCTCTTTGCAGGATGGAGAGGACGACTGGGACATCGGGTCCGAGATGTACAACCCGGGGATTATGAACATCCCACCAATGGCCATGGCGGAAGATCTGAATGCTCTCCAGCAGAGGATGCTCCACATGGAGAATGCGCTCACCCGAGTGATCGCCTTCATCGAGAACCAGTCGATGCCGAACCAGGAGTTCCACCAGCACGATGTTCAGTGAGGGAGGACTGGGAGAGCGATGCATTTACCGCCATGCACAATGAGTCCTATGAGGTGAAAAGGATGGTAACCATGATAATGAATGAGCTCCAACAAGCTAAAAATGAAGTGAAACCAATGGGACCCCGATGGGATTTGGGAGAAGTTATGTGTAGTGAAAAATCGCCTCTGACTCAGCAAGTCCTAAATGCCGACGGACATGCCTTTCGTTTTGGACTTAGCCAGGGAGATGTGTCAACATCGGAAGGCCGTCAACGGCTGTTTCAAAAGATCATCCGGCATCGTCCAAAACACATATGGTACAGTCCGACATGCGGTCCCTGGTCATCATGGTCTCAGTTGAATGCATCACGGTCTCTTTTTCATCAGGAATCATACCAAGAACAAAGGCGTCAGTTGCTGTATCAACTCAGTTTGGGAATAGTGTTGTATCGCCATCAAGTTGGGAATGGGGACCACTTTCACTGGGAACAGCCGCAACGATCCCTGATGTTTAAGCATCCAAGCTTGGCCGAAATTCAGATGCACACCCAAGCCTGTCAATTTGACATGTGCCGAGCCGGAGACCTCCGCTGCCCAGAGACCCAGGTTCACATGAAGAAAGGAATGTCCGTTTTGACAACATATGCACCTTTATATACTAGGTTCCATGGTATGTCATGTGACAATCGACATCCCCACCAACCAATAGAAGGTTCATGCCACAGTCAAAATGGGGAGATCATGCTAAGAACCAAATTCACCGAAGTGTACCCCAGAAAGTTTGCCAGGTCCATAGCACAGCTAATTCTCAAAAGGGGCAAATGGTGGCCTTACCATTGGCAGCCAGGCATGTCACTGCTATGCGATGCAATGAGTCCATGTTGCACAGCCGACACACTGGCAGTTAGCAACAAGTTCCGTGCCAAGCCAAAATTTGCTCTCTCCGAATTAGTGAGCCCTGCACCCCACGCGATGCCAGGGGCAAAAAGGGCCAAGCTGGACAAGACAGAGTCAGGCAAGCCATCACTGGAAACCTGTAAGGAACTGTTGAAGAGGGTTGATCAGTTGCTACCTAGAGTAGGAAAAAGAGAAATCAACGACCATGAAGTACTGCAGCAAATCCAAGCCATGTTCCCTGAAAAACAGGTTGTCAAAGTGTTGTCATGCAGGGGTACCGATCGCACCATTGGACCTCCACTACAAATGCACCCCCAAGAAGCTCCTTATCGAAAAATGATTCTCCTACGAAGAAATGGGGATGTTCAATATGAAAAGAACTGGGAACATTGGATACATTTGGCAAAACGCCAACTAGTTCGTCCGTCACATGCCAGCCGAATCAACATCACGATGTTTGCTCGAGAAAGGGACACCACTGGGTCCGCTACGGACCAAGTTCCAACCAATGAGCAGGCACCAGAGATGGGCGAAGCCAGCAGTGTCCCAATTCCCAGTTCCACAGGGGAAGAAGTCTCAGCCGAAGAGCCGATGACCGACAGCCCTGGACCATCACGGCAATTCGACAGCATCAGAGCGCCTGAAATCCGGCCCGGAAATGCGGAAGAAGATATCAACATGCCGCAGCCAGAGCAAAAGGACGAAGAGTCCAGGACTCCACAACCTGTGCACCCTGAGAAATCAGCAGAGATCCAACTGGAACACCAGAGTTTCCGTTTTCGCAGCCTTCCAAAATGGGAACAACAGACCATTCTTCGCATGCATAAGAATTTAGGCCACCCATCAAATGACAGGCTAGCAAAAGCCCTGCAGATAAATGGTGCCAGAGCTGAGGTTGTCCAAGCTGCTTTGGAAATTCGATGCGCGATATGTGCGGCTAACGCACCACCAAAACATGCTCGTCCGGCAACCCTGAAGCCATTACTTGACTTTAACCATAAAGTGTATGTAGATGGAATCACTTGGTCGAATAGTCAGGGAAAGCAATTTCACATGTACCACATGTTGGATGCCGGTTCGAATTTCCATGTAGCCATTGCCTCACCATCCCAAACATCGGAAAGCCTGGTGGACCTTCTGAATCAACACTGGATTAGCTGGGCGGGACCCCCAAATGAACTGGTTGTAGATTCTGGGACTGAAATGAACTCCGAATACTTTGCAGAATTCTTGCAACGCTTCAACATCAAGAGCCAGACCATTTGTCCAGAAGCACATTGGCAAGCCGGGAAGATAGAACGGCATGGATCCTTCCTTGAAAGCATGCTTTCCAAAATTGACCTGGAATATCCTATCACCGACTATCAATCTCTCCAGATGGCTTTAAACCAAAGTACACATGCCAAGAATTCCCTAAGCATTCGACATGGGTATGCCCCAGAAATCATAGTGTTTGGAAAGCACACCCGACTTCCAGGGTCCATTCTCAGCGATGAATCCATACCATCACATGAACAGGCCACTCAGGAAGATGCCAGGATGGAGCCCAATGGGTTCAAGGCGATGTTACAGATCCGGGAAGCAGCAAGGAAGGCATTCCATGCAGCTGACAACAGTGATGTCCTCCGCCGAGCGGCTCTTCGCAGGGCCTGCCCAAACCGAGGGACATTCATGCCTGGAGACTGGGTAATGATATGGAGATCGAATAACCTACACCAACATCAATGGTTTGGGCCCCAGAAAGTCATAATCCAGGAAGGAAGTTCTACTGTGTGGTGCACTTCCAATGGCAAGTTGTTCAGAAGCGCCCCGGAGAACACTCGTCGAGCGTACCCCGAAGAAGGTCATCCAGAAGGACCAGAATTGCCAGAAAACATGACTGCCATCCACCAACTCATCCAAAGACATCAAAGACAACCACATCTTACCGATCCCATTAACATACCAGATAACTTTCCCGACAATGAGATCAACAATAATCCTCAACCTAACACTCAATCGGATGAACCTCACCAAGTACCCAACACTCATGAGACCGACAGTACCAATGAATCCGAACTGCAACCTGATCAGGAACCAGAAAATATAACACCAGAAGCTTCTCAGCAGGACTTGCCCGAGACTCCAAGCACAGAGAATGATCCTGCAGAACCGACCGAAATGGTCATGCTGACCTGTCACGAAGAGGACAATGCCTTATCCTGCTCAGAGCCCAAAGGCCTGGCGTGGAAATGTGAGTTTAACTTCCGTCTGGACAGTCCGTTGAACGATCATGTCCCTAGCGAAGATGAGTCATGGCTCATGCTGGCCACTGCATCCAAGAAACAAAGGACGGAAGTCAAACTATCCAGCCTGACACCTGATGAAGTCCAAGAATTCGAGCAGGCCAAGCAGTCCGAAATACACAATTGGATCAAGACTGGAACCATCAGTGCAATATTCCGGAATGAAATCCCTGAGGAACAAATTCTGAGATGTAGATGGATCCTTACTTGGAAGCCAATTGACAACACTGGACAAACAGCCGATGAGATCAAGACCAACAGGACTCACAAACCAAAGGCTCGGTTGGTGGTTTTAGGTTACCTTGATCCCAAAATAGAGGAAATCCCAAGAGATAGTCCGACCCTCAACAAGACTTCAAGGATGCTGGCCCTTCAGATTATTTCCTCCCATTCCTGGCAATTAAGATCATTTGACATCAAAGCGGCCTTCCTGCAAGGACAACCACAGTCAGATAGAGTTATTGCCGTAGATCCGGTACCGGAACTGAGGAAAGCGCTGAATCTGAGTTCCAGCCAAATTTGTAAGCTCAACAAGGGGGCATACGGTCTCATAGATGCACCTTTTCTTTGGTATTGTGCACTGGTAACCGAACTGAATGCACTTGGTTTTGAAGCAAGTCCATTTGATCCATGTTTCTTCGTACTTCGTTCCCCGGCCACTGCTGAAAGCCCGGAGAAACTAGAAGGGGTCCTGGGAATCCATGTTGATGATGGTATTGGAGGAGGAAGCCAAGTATATGAAGAGAAAATCAAACTTCTTGAAAAGAAATTCCCATTTGGTTCTCACAAAGTCTCAGCATTCACTTTCACTGGAATTGAAATCAACCAACAAGGAGACCACAGTATCACTCTCAATCAATCAGCCTACGTACGTAAAATTCCTTCAATTACCATCGAATGTAACCGCAAAACTCAACCTTCCTTGAAAATCAATGAGAAAGAACGCCTCTCACTACGTGCGTTGGTGGGGAGCCTCCAATATGCCGCCATTAACACCAGACCAGATTTGTCAAGCAAGTTATCATTTCTCCAATCAGCAATTAACACAGCGACCATTGAGACACTTCAAGAAGCCAATCGCGTACTCCACGAAGCCAAACGCCATCATGATGTGACCATAACTATAAGGCCAATATCCCCAAAAGATTTTCGGTTCATGGCATTTTCCGATGCATCCTTTTCCTCAGCAAATAAACCCGATTCCCATGCAGGATCCATAATTGTGGGGACCCATAAGGATATCAGTAATAATTGCCAGTGCCCGATCAGCCCAATCACTTGGGGATGCAGAAAGATTCAGAAGGTGGTAACAAGTACATTGTCAGCTGAGACAATGGCGCTGGCCTCCACTCTCAATCATCTCTCATGGCTGAGATTGTTTTGGGCATGGATTCACAACTCTCAAACCCAATGGAAGAAACCAGAAGACACGTTACCAAAGCTGGAACCAGCGATCTCAGTACCAACCAAGCCAGAAGAGTCAGACTTAGCAATAACAGATTGCAAAAGTCTCTACGACCTGGTGACTCGCACTGCAACCCCGGCATGCGCCGAATTCCGGGTCCAGCTTGTAGCGCGAGCAATTAAGGAATCACTCCGAGAGGGAACCATCGTAAGATGGGTGCATGGCGGTGCACAACTTGCGGATGCCTTGACAAAGGCAATGGAATCACACTTTCTTCGTGAAACCTTAAGACTAGGATCCTACAGACTTTGTGATGAAACTGCAACTCTGAAGGAAAGAGCCAAGACCAAAGACAGACTGAGATGGCTTCGCATGCAACATGACCCGGAGGTAAACTCTCAAAAGAAAAATTAAATAATTTTTTACGAGTGTGAAATTCACAATTGTTGCACTGCCACCACCAGCGAGGGTTCGTGCCGATCCCGATCAGGTTCAAACCATGAATGCCACCGAGGCATATAGGCTCAGGAGGGCCCAGGGTTGTAGGCGGGAGGGCATTTTGCCTTGCAAGCCATTGGTGCTGACTGGAAGAGATAGGGCTGACCGGGATCGCCCTTTTGGAAGTGGACGTGGCCGTCCAACCTTTTGTAGCAGCAGCCTCTGGTGATTTTGTGCCGATTGCCCGTGGGAAAACAGAGATAGCGGTGTGACTGTCAGGAAGCTTGGGAACCCCTTCATTCTCTGATACTACATATCCCTTTTCTGTTCCATTGCAATCGACCGCAATCATTGGAGTGAGGACTCCCTACCATTTACAATATATATATATATAACTATATATATATAACTATATATATAACTATATACCTTTCCGTTGACAGCTGTTACGTGTCTACATTGCAAATTCCGCTGGACGAACAGCGGTTGGGCCACCGTGGGCGCCCGAAAAAAGGACCCGCTATTCCGTTGTCAGGATTGCCATAGGTTGTCGAATATTCAGCCATCAGTTGAGGATGGTGATACACCCAGGTGGCTTAGTATACCCAGTACGAGGTTTGATAGGAATGGCGTCTCAACGGGACCCAACCAGAGTGTTGGCTGAATCTCCGAAGGCCTTCAAAATAGCTGGGAATATCTGGGATTTTATGGAGGTTTCATCAATTTCATCCCCAAATGGTGATAGGTTTTAAGTCATCCCACCAATGGTCCCCGTGACAGTTGCGTGTCCCCATCAGCCATCCATAAGTCGAGTCCTCAGCGACCATAGTTTCATCCGCCAAAATAGGTATCCAAGTTCACAAACCAACACAATGGGATGTCAACAAAGACATCCTTGAGCCGAAAGCACCACGAAAACCTCATCAAATCCCAATGCGGACCCCAAAAAAAAACGCAGAGATCATGATATTTTCCATGGGGGGTACACCGCATCCCCATGTCTAACGCTGCATCCGAAGTTCAATGTCTGCATCACGTTTCCCATTCCTCTGGGTGATTCAAATCGTTATATCATGTTGTAATACTATATCTATCTATATCATTCTATATCTATCATTACATCTGTAAGCCCAGTGCTTGCTCTTCGAATTCTATTCTATATCTGCATGTCCATTCCCAATGCTATTTCACCATCCTGTTTCCCCTTAACAAGAAGGGCCAACACACTAGTACAGTGGCCAAGTGTTGCCCATTTATTGGACGGTTCTCATCCATTGATGTTTGAAAAAAAGAAAAACACTTATAAGTTGACCCAACTTGGACCCAAAGTTCTTTCCCTGGTGTTATTTCGTTTTGACCCATGGGCTTATTTCATCCCCTGCCGGTGCTTGGTTCCCCAGACCTCTTCACCCCTCGGAGCGCTGGTGCTTCAGCAGCTCCCAGGGCTTCATCTAGCTTCAACCAGTCCAGTCCTGCCATGGCACGTATTTCCCATCGTTAATGCCGTGGGAAAATATAGAAAAATGTTGGAAGAAAAGGATCAAATGTTGGGAAAAATCCTCAGTTAAAATACCCTCTGGTTATTTCACATCATGGTATAGATGGCCCATAGAAATAGATGGTTTACCTGGGTTTACCTATTAAAAATGGTGGATCTTTCCATGGCAAACTGTTAGTCATAACCAGGTGGAAATCGCGGTCGTTGCTGTCCACTTTGCAGTCGATGTGTCCTTCGAATCTGCGAGAAAGTTCTCGAGGTTGACCCAGAACCGGGGTAGAAGGTACGGTTCCCACGTATAGCAAGCCTCCAAAAAAAAGTATGGTAAATGTTCACTATTTCCAGAATCGGATTTCACGTTTCCAGCATTTTCTAGCGTTTTGATGCTTTTTGGAGATTGCAAAAAAAAAATACAATCTGTTACACAAGCAACACCCCCTTTTTGCATGGGTCGCATCGGTCGCGAAGGCTCCTTCATTGGTACATTTTTCAACCTCAGTTGTAATCCCACAGAGACCATTCCCAGGAGCTGGAGATTTTCAAGGGACAAATTGGTTGTAGATCATCCGATTCCCCTACTATTAATGGATATTGATGGGTTATATAAGTTATATAGTAACCAATATATATATATAGTATAATAAATTATAGTTGGATATTGATAATGATGATGAATATCAATGAAACTCCTACCCGAATATTAAAAACACCAAGTGTATGGTCCCAAATATCTAATTTCATGACATACTAAACTAAACCCTGGTTTCTGATCAGAGATGATTTATTGAGAAAATCAAGTCGGATTTTGTGTATACAAACTTGAGGCCGGGGGTGGATGACGAAAGCTAGCGGGGTAGGAGAAAGAAGGAAGGGAAGAGGTGAGTTGCGGAGGGACTGTCATCATCGTGTCGCGGCATTGTTCGTCCCAACGAGGATGCAACAATGATATATGATATATGATATATAACAATGATATATATATATATATGGGGGAGGGGGCAGGGGGGGGCCCTTTCGCGTGAAAAATCACGTGATGTCCTTGGGGAGCCCCGGAATACGTGCTAAAGCAAGAAGACTCTAGCGAGCTGACGCTAGCTTTCGTGATAATGCCAATAATTGCCAATAATGATAAAATGTAATTGATTAACGATGATGGTGATGATGATGATGATGATGATGATGACGATGACGATAACGAGGACGATGACGATGGCGATGACGAGGACGAGGACGAGGACGAGGACGATGATGATGATGATGATGATGATGATGATGATGACAATGACGATGATGATGATGATGATGAAGATGATGGTGGTGGTGATGGTGATGGTGATGGTGATGGTGATGATGATGTTGATGATGATGATGATGACGATGACGAGGACGATGGCGAGGACGATGACGATGATGATGATGATGATGATGATGATGATGATGATGATGATGACGATGACGATGACGATGACGATGACGATGACGATGACGATGACGATGACGATGACGATGACGATGACGATGACGATGATGATGATGATGATGGTGCTGGTGGTGCTGGTGGTGCTGGTGGTGCTGGTGGTGCTGGTGCTGGTGGTGCTGGTGGTGGTGGTGGTGGTGGTGGTGGTGGGGGGTCCCCCCCTTTCGCGTGAAAAATCACGTGATGTCCTTGAGCAGCCCCCGGAATACTTGCTAAAGCAAGAAGACTCCAGCTAGCTGACGCTAGCTTTCGTGAATACGTGAAACTTCCTAACCAGCCATTTCAGACACATTTTAAGAGTTCTCGCCTATTGCCAGATATTGTTGGTGATATTGCCAGTACCCTCTGGTAATTTAACATAGCTATTGAAAATCACCATGTTTAATGGGAAAATCCACTATTAATGGTCATTTTCGATAGCTACGTTAGTCATTACCAGAGGCTACGTCCTTTGCTTTTGGTTGACACTGCATCCGGCATCACCAGCAGCAGAATCGTGGTGGATCCTTGACCCGAAAACATGCCCTCTGAGACCACAAGCCACAAAGGTTTGCAAGTCGCCGAAGTGCTGAAACCTCCAGTGGTCGGTGACCATGTTTTCAGATCAACCAACTGCTAGAGCTGGGTGGAACCTTAGTTTAACGTAGATGAGACAACGCTGAAAAAAATCACAGCAGGCTTGTGAACGGAAGTACACCACTGGAGTGAACAAAAAACAACAGGTGCTGCAGTGACTTTTTTTCAGCGTCGCAAAACCGCGATGATCAAATGGCCATGAGCAAAAGCCAGTGGCAATGCTGTCCAAGGAGTGCAGAAAAATAGACCCTGCTGGATGATTTAGAGCACTTGGGGCGATTCTATGACTTGACCCATCCGTAGCCCTACTCTGGTACCCATTCGGATGATCAAATGGGCAGAAAAATCATGCACTCAGATAAGGTGTCTTATCTTTGAGCAGGTACTAAACATCACTAAACCATCCAGTTGCTTTCACCCTTTGCAAAACGGTTTTATCTCGAAACATGGTACGCCAAAATCGCATCGTTGATCATCATTTACCCATGAAACTCACCATAGATTTGGGGATCCCCCATTGTTGGACATAAGTTTCCTAGAAAAAAAAACAAGTTCTACACGAATTCCCCATGAAACTCACCATGTTTTGAGCATTTTTGAGCTGCCGGGCCTGGCAGCCACCTTGGCTCCTTCTACGTCCAGGAAACGGCCTGAGCTCCTGGGAATGGGAGTTTCAGGGGATTTTTCAGGATTTGATGCGGATTTTCATGGCAAAGTTCCCTTCGGAAGAATTTGAAGGGATTATGAAGTATGAAGAGCTGATGCGGTTCTGTTTGTGGAAATGAATGGAGGAGGTAGAAGTTAAATTTGGGGACAGACGTTCCTTTTGGGCGGGTGGTCATAAGATGGGGGGCCGTTGCAACGTAAAATCAACTGAAGTGAAGGGCCCAAAGAGACAAGTTGGGATTGTCGTTGAATTTCTTCATTCATTTTTTGGTCGCAACGATCCGGCGCGTACTACTTGTAGGTTTAAAAAGAAACCAAATCAGCCCTCACCATTCAAACTTCGCTTGTAGGGTACCCAGCTGACTGAACTACAACACTTCCTTCTGAAAAGCAACAATTTTAAGGATGATCCCATAGCAAGTTGATGAGGTTATACTACGTTCCAATACACAGACCCATCAGGCGCTCGTCATCCAAATAGACCACTAGACCAGCGCATCCGGCGCATCCCCGACTCTTCCGCGCTCCGACACTGGAGATAGATCTCATCCTGCGGGAGGGTTGCTGGTGGTTCTTGACGATTTCACAATCAATGAGAGAGTTGAATAGGTGATACTGACAGGTTGATATTTGCTACTGATATGTGGGGGTTTCCATAAATGGGGGTATCCAAAATGGTTGGTTTATAAGGGAAAATCCATCATAATCCATCTATAAATGGATGATTTGGGGGTACCCCTATTTCAGGAAACCCCTATGTGTTCATGGGGGTAGATCTCCCATAAAATGGTGGCGATTCGTATCGCGGAACTAAGAGGTAACTCGGCGCGGCAACTCCAGAGTCTGAGGGATGTCACTGACAAGGCCTTGAAATACTGATTGACACAATAAGAGCAAAAATGAAGCGGGAAACTCAAACTATCTTTTGAAGGGACAAACAGAATTCAGGGCCCAAGGCCCAAGCGTTGATTTCCTGCATAAATCTCCGAATTCCCGTGGTTTCAATGCCAAACTCCACCCGCTCCGAGTGCAGCAAAGGACGTCGCTGGTTGCGCTTCAATCGCACCTCAGATGAGGCGGGGAGGATGGGGAGGCAGCTGGGTCAAGAAATGATGGTCTAAAGATGGTCTAAGAAATGATGGTTTCAGCAAAATGTTGATACCATTTTCTACCAAAAGGATCCAAAAGGTGGCTCATTCCAGTGGGTTTCGGCCCAATTTTTCACTGGGGAAGTGGGCTCAGTGGGATGATCATTCTGGTGTGAAACTAAGCCACTTGCAATTCCTGGGCAGTTCACCACCAGATGAAGTGGCGATTTTCCATGCTGAACCCATTGGGGGAGTACTTGAGCATCCGGGCCATCGACATAGCTAATCACCCACAAACTCAACCGATCTATATGGATATATCATGATATACCTACACTAACCCTAGTTCAGCAACTTATAAACCAGCTCTGCTAAGGATTGGCACCACATGCCTTGCGCCAACCAGCTACTGTACCACCCACCCTGGCCCTTCCTGGTTTCTGGGTCCCGTTGCCACCAACTCGGCACTATTCAAACGATGATGGCGACCTGTGACCTCGCTGAACTGGTTGGACCTCTAAATCAATGGGAAAATCATCGCCATGGGTTGTTTACACCCCCAAAAAATATGGTGCTTTCCGGTGAAGATCTTCCCCAAAAAAAATAAGAGAACCATGGCAGATATGCAGTGGCAGTGGTTGCAGATGGTTGCAGAATGCAGTGAAAAACCGCACTCCCAGGGTGTCCCCTTCTGGAAAAAAAAACGTCCATGCACCATGGTGAAGCCTTGTTTAGCCCCAACACATCATGGTTTCCTGCAAGCTTTTCAAAATTCGGGGAATGACTCCTATCCAATTTGGAGGGATTCAGCCAAACCTCCAGGGTTTCTGGGGATGATAGGGGGTAGAACCGTCCTGAAAGGGAAGCACTGATGGTCTGGTTGGTTGTTTCAATTTCCCTATTTTTTTCAATGAGGCGCTGGGAATGTCTGTTTTGGAACAGAAGGTGAAACAGATTTGCAACCACCCTGATCATTTGGTTTTCTTCACTGAATCTGCTATTAACACAGTTACCAGGAAAGTGCTGCATAGGGGAATGGCAGTGATGAACGCAATTTCTTTCCATCCTGGCCCGTCATTTGGATCCGTCCAAAAATGGGGGATACCCATATATATATATTATGTATATGATTTTATACAATTATATATATATTATGTGATTATATAATATTATATGTGTATTAGATAGCCAAGAAAATAACACTGAACACTTGGATTTGGAGATTCTCGGGGGCACCTATAGACCAAGACCAACCCTTTTTTCATGTTCCAATCAAACTATCCTTCAAACGGATAAAAGCCCTGTTGCTGATGGTAAAACCCCATCATGTTACACCGGTCATTTTTCATTGGTGGAAACCCCACCCATACAGATGGCAAAATTGGTGATGGTGGATCCTATTGCTTTACTAACATTATATGTGTTGGTAAAACCTCCCATGGTTGATCATGATCCATCAAACCTTCCAGGGCAGGGCACCTTTCCGTTTTGGCTCACTGCCAAACATGCGCCTGGCGGCAAACCCGGAAAGGACGGGGGGCACCACAACGGTTGGTGGCCGGCGAGATTTCTGATCGGACAGTCAATAGTTTCCGTTGTTAAGAAACAGTAAGTCCACCAATCCCTTTCAAACGGCTGTCATTTTTTCAAGTGGTAGGTAGGTTGATTTTTGCAAGCACGCATCTGCTTGCAAGTCAAAAGTAGCCTAAAAGGCTCGACCCTTTGGAGGCGTCGCCAGTTTTTGAAGGTGAACGAACTGTTTGAAGACCACGACACCCCCTCGGGTACCCGAAAACGACGACGCCTGTGTGCGCCAGCAATCTCACCGCGTCACCTTCGTGCACCAGTGAGCCTAAACCAACCTGGCGGATGGCTCCTGGAGATGGGAATCCCAAGACATGGGGCCACTATGGGCCACTTAGCCTCTGGTAAACCAACACTTTGCTATTGAAAATGGCCAGGAAAAGTTGTTGATTTACCGATTTAACCACGAAAAATGGTGCATGTTTCATAGTTTTTGCTATGTTTACCAGAGGGTAAAACAGATAGCCCGACTTACTGAGGTTGTAGCTATGGTTTGATCAGCTACATCTCCAACCTATTCCATGGCATGGGCCGAATCCCAGGCCTTTCAGGGGTATTACCCCGGAAATCACACATGGCTGGGCAATCCCCTATAAATGCGCATTTGAAATCATTTAGATGGGCCATTTTTGCAGATTTTCCAGCGAACCATGTTTTTTTTGACCAGAGGGCAACCGCAAAAAAATGGGCTGTAATGGATATGCAATCTACCAAACTTGAGGCTTTACATAACAATTAAAAATGAAAATTAAAGACATGTGACCCAGCCAACCTGTGCGAAAAGATGTCGCCTAGCCGATGACCCGTTTCCACCATCCACCCCATCCACCGGCCCCCCTGTTTTGATCGAGACGCTACGCCGTCCCGCAGGGAAGCAGCCGACGGACAAAGCACAAACGTTTGCCAGTCGCCTCCTGATCCAACGGATGGGACTCTTTTCGGTCAAGCCGTGGGAGACCCAAAAAAAAACAGCCAGTGACATCCAGTGACGAAATGGGTGCATTGACAGCGCATTGAAACAGGAATGTTCCGCCCCAACTTGCGGAAAAATTCCACCCCATTTGAACATGAAAAAAAACATCCAACGACCAGTGACCAGTTTCATGTGAAGCCCCGGAAGGGCACTGAGAAACCAGCGATCATACCAGCGCGCTGACACCTGCCGAGCCAACTGTCTCTGGGCTGACCCAGGGGACCAGCAGCGAAACACATAAGTGGCCCCAAGTGGCCAGCATGGGAGCTGGGAGGCCCAGAATTTCACGGGACCGGTCAACCACCAACAAAATCAACATGTGGGTCTCTGAATTGCAGGATACCCCAATTCATTGCACCGTTCATCGCGAGAATCATCATGATCAACCCGAGAACTTCGGCTCAGACCTTAGTACCTTCCACGTCCACACATCGCCCTGTAAAGGCGCGCAGACACACGGCGTCGCCGTAGCGGACCTCGCCGCACTGGGAAAATGGAGATCGGTGGTTTTCCGAAGCAGATCTTGTTGCTGATCTTCCTGTAATTCCCAATGCTATTCCATGTATTGGCTGGTTGAAGCCCGTGGAATCCCATATATTTGCTGGTGAGTTCGCAAGAAACTTGACCCAAAATTCCTATGAACTCCCATTTTGCATGGGCGGTTACCACCCCGTAATTCAACAGTTTGCTCTTGAAAGTTGCCATTGAGTTCGTTGATTTACCCATGAAAAATGGTGATGTTCCAGTTCGCAAGCTCTTAAATTACCATAGGGTATGTCAATGAAATTTCTATCCCATTGAGTCACCATTTAGTCACCATTAATGGTATAATAATGGTGTAAATGGTATATATAATGGTATAAATAAGCATTGGGTCATTTAGTCACCATTCATCTATGGTTCCGTTGAGTCACCAGTCACCTTGAAATCAGCAACCAATCCCAATCCCCAGCTCGACCACCGCACGGTGCGTTCGGACTTTGGCTCCAGGAGCGTGAGCAAGGGGTCCTGGCGACGTAACATGACGTAACCAGGTTTTTGTCATTCCAAGGTGCTGGTGAAATAAGCCATAGATTCATATAGATCCAACATGATCCAATAGATTCATATAGATCCAACATGATCCAATAGATTCATATAGATCCAACATGATCCAATAGATTCATATAGATCCAACATGATCCAATAGATTCATATAGATCCAACATGATCCAATAGATTCATATAGATCCAACATGATCCAATAGATTCATATAGATCCAACATGATCCAATAGATTCATATAGATCCAACATGATCCAATAGATTCATATAGATCCAACATGATCCAATAGATTCATATAGATCCAACATGATCCAATAGATTCATATAGATCCAACATGATCCAATAGATTCATATAGATCCAACATGATCCAATAGATTCATATAGATCCAACATGATCCAATAGATTCATATAGATCCAACATGATCCAATAGATTCATATAGATCCAACATGATCCAATAGATTCATATAGATCCAACATGATCCAATAGATTCATATAGATCCAACATGATCCAATAGATTCATATAGATCCAACATGATCCAATAGATTCATATAGATCCAACATGATACAATAGATTCATATAGATCCAACATGATACAATAGATTCATATAGATCCAACATGATCCAATAGATTCATATAGATCCAACATTGTCTTAGATTCTGACTCTCTTAGATTCTCTTAGACTGTCTTGGATTGCTCACAATGTTGCCCACCTTGCCACGTCGATCCCAAGGTGGCAAGGACAAGGCGTCACCTTTTGGGCTTTTGGTAAGGCAGCAACGGGCGAATTTTCCCAGCTTTACGGTGGAAAAAGATGCGGAAATGCTGATGTTTATTGATTGAAAGAGGAAATGTTTACGGTGAAATGAGTTTCTACTCCCATCTCCAACCAATGGATCTCATCCGAAAAAATTGAATGAGGCATGCACCTCCTATGGCAATTCATTGCAATGGGCTATCTCTGATTCGAAGTTGGAAAATGGGCATTTTTTATCCCCTGGCATTAACGCTATGTTGAATAGATGGGTGTCAATAATCATACGGTACATCTTTTCGATGTAGAAATTAGACGAATGTAATTCGCCCCGGTAAAGAAAAACGAAAAATGTCTTGGGGGGCACACAGTCCGTTTCGACGGACTTTTAAGTACGAAGACCATTGTTGTTGATGTGTGGTTGTAATCATAGACATTGACGTACAATACCATGGGGCTTTACGATGGACTAAGGGATAAATAAAATACAACACACAGAGTCACTGGATACCAGCCTCATTAACTTGTGAAAATTGGGATTTCAATCGAGCAATCATGTCAACATATGTCAACCCTACAGTGGGTCAAGACCTATAATAACACTTTTTTTGTTTCGAAAGGCAATGAACATCCATTTGCCAACAGTATTTTGATTCAAAGTATAGGGTACTAGTGGTACTAGTATTCTAATCCATAGTCATGGCATGTCATGGCCATGTTTCCCAAGATTCATGCTATCTACAGAGGATCTGCTCCGACCATGGGCCAACCATGGGCCAACCATGGCCCTGCCACAAAAATGAGGAAACTCGACGATCTGCCCACGTTTGAAAAATGTGTAGTTTGAAAATCCAAATTTTTATTGATTTCAGGGAAAAATCTACAGGTGAAATAGACCATGGTTTCTAACATAACATCCAGGGATAGAACCGGGGAAATGTTTTCATCATCCAATTCTGTGAGTTTGATTTGTCTGAAAATTGGCTACCCCATTCCATCGCTACCCCATCTACCCCATTCTATGGCTTGACACACCCAGCTGAGAACGACTCTCCATAGTGAGAATCCTCTTGCTACACTGGATAGTTTTTGACCCAGAAAAGAGTCATCCAACAGGGCTTTTGAATATGAGTCTTATTTTGCTTATCTGCAACACATATTTAAAATATCTATTATCTATGTAGTTATTGTTGGTATTCCTATGGTATTCCCATGATATTCCAAGCTGGTCTCCAGCTTTTCCTGGCGCTTCGGCAGTCTTCAGGTGCACATGGCACTTCAAAATCGCCAGCCGGCAGCTGGTGACAACTTCGACGGCGAGCGACGCAGAACGCGTAGAACCCAGGGGACACAGGGGACGCAGCGCCCGTGGCTTCATATTTCAAGGCATTGCAAAATTACCGGTATACATATGTGTATAATGTATAATATATGTGCATACGTGTGTGTATATATATATGTATATATATATATATATATGTATATATATATGTATATATATGTATAAATATATGTATATATATATATGATATGATTATGTATCTATGTATGTATATTTGCATATATGTATGTCCATTTGCATATGCAAATACATGCGGGGGTTGATCTAAATTCTTTTCGGCGGGAAACGACCCTTCTTCGCCAAATATGTCGTTTGGCGAAACTTCGTCAACCCCATGTCTTTCGCAGGACCCATGTTGGGAGATATGAATGGTCTTCGCAATCATAAGTCTTTACAAGAACCTTTAGATCGATCCCTATCTATGTGATTATATGTGTATATGGGAAAATCGCCTGCCAAAATCAAACAAAATAAGGACATCACCAGTAAAACTTTCTCAGCGGTCATGTTTCATCATGTTTCACACGAAATCTTCCAATTTGGGCAGTCAATGATCGAAAAATGATGGGAATAACACATATGTCATTGGTATATAACCATTATTTACCATGATTTATATACCATTATTTACCATTACTTACTATTCATTATGGTATTTTGAGCCAGAGGATATTTTTGTTGGCTCGATGCAGGGCAGCTTCTGAAAGAGAAGGAAACCTGAAACTGCACCCCCCGGATGGCTCCACCGTCGACAGGAACTATCTACAGAAATAAGTCGCTTCCTCCCAAGATCAGTCCTGAAACTATCCTCCCAACATTCGGAAACGAAGCTTTTTGAAACGTATCTTCTCCTGTCTCATCCTAGGAAAACCACAAACGAAAAGTGCTGGGAGGCATCTGAAGGGGGAGGCACCTACAGAAAAACGGGTCAACAAGGGACCAATTTTTTCCAAACACGCAATCCGCCCGTCGTCTCAGAAGAACTCAGTGCGTCCCTGCAGGGCAACATCTACCAACATCCCTGAATTCTTTGTCTCTTCATCATGTTTGTTGGATAACCAGCTTGGGATTGTCTGAAGAGAAGAGTAAGTAGAGTCCATTCCATCTCATGCTTCAGAAACTCTCAGAAACACACTGTTTCCCAAACTGAAACGGCCATCAAATGATGGTCTTCCCCAGGTTTTCCGATCCCAAAAAAGGGCGGGCCAACCGTCGGCCTCGGGGGAAGCTTCGCTGCCTTTCTCCTGTCAAGGTCCAGTAATCATGGGAGGAAGCCAATGGCCCATTTTTGGGATTGGGATTGATATGTGTTACCCCAACTGGTTGGTGATTAATGGTGATTTAATGGTGATTTAATGATGGTTAATGATGATTAATGATGCTTAATAATGGCTGGTTGGTGGTTGAGCCACCCCTCTGAAAAATCATGGACTTCGTCAGTTGGGATGATGACATTCCCAATATATGGAAAACAAAAAAAATGTTCCAAACCACCAATTTAACTGCCATCGAGCTGATGACCCTTGGTGCTTTGAATCCCCTAAGTATGGCAATCTCATAGCAGAAATCTGTTGTGATCCTCCAAGTACAGGTCTTCTGGTTTTTTGCACTTGCTGCGTGCCAGGGAATCACTATGAATCACTATGAATCACTATGACTTGGAAGACTTGGAAGACACCATTTTAAACCAGTAGAAAGCCAGAAAAACACCCATCTGTGGTTTTTTTCGACCTCAGCAACAAACCATGGAGATAACTCCAGTCATCACCATGATCATCCCCAAATAGTTCCAAGCATTCCCCGACCCACTTCTGTGGGCGTTCCCCAACATAACCATGGTCATCCGTGCTTTCGTATGTATGGGTATGGGTCAAGACTGCAGGACCCAACAATTCAGATCCAAATACCTGCACTCGTGGATGTTCATTCCCCAAGAATATAGTAGAAGAGGTTTTGTTTTTCCTATTTTGTCTGGTTCAATCCCTACTTTAGGGTAATTTTGCATTTGTTTCCCCATTCATAGATGATTTTCCCGTGACAAGCCCTGATTTTGCCACTGGCATAGTGCATCAGTTTGGGTGTCCTCAATCTCTTCCACCGTTCGGGAGTCTTCAGTGGGTCCATCGTCCTATCCAGCCCGCAATTTTCAGATTGAACGCGTGGTACGAAGTTCAATGGGGATGTACCCAGAACTGAGGATATCAAATAGGAGTTGCTGTAATTGAATTTCTTGAACTACTCATAACTTAGGGTTAGGAATTCTTTGAACTGCCCTCCAGTCATTTACAGTAACGTGGTACCATTTGCAGATGATTTGCCCATATTTTGGCATTGGAAGTTGGGAGTTTCCATTGTTAAACTGCCAGAGAGTACCCATAACTCACGGCAATTAGTTGAAATCCTTTAGGAAAAAACGGAAAGACGTTGAGAAGCAGCAGGGGGAGCATTTGTCTACTCCTTGAAAGATTTGGGACATCAATTTGGAAGAGACCTTATCAGATATGAGATGAGCCTGTCGGAAACTCCTTTCCCAACCCCCCAACTGGTTTTTTCCAGCTCATGTCAGGTGGCAGGGCCCTCAGGCCATCCAAAAGTTGGAAAAAAACACCCTACTTTTTCAGGAAATTCCAAGGTTTAAAGCCTGGTGTCTTCCCCAAAAAATATATTTCGTGCTCCCATCTACAAACTAACCTCATTACCTAACATATAGGTTTTTTCAGGAGTATCATATCACATCACATCACATCATATCACATCATCAAATGAAAGGTTGAAAAAAATATTGACAGTATCTTATGTAATAATTCCCATGTGTTAGATGGGGCTGATTCTCCTCACCTCAAAAACTCTCGTCTTTCCCTTCTCCCAGGCCTGTTCCGTCGCCAGCAGCTCCGGTGCTGGAAGCTCCGGCTCCGACGTCGGAAGGGAGACCTCCGGTCGGCTGGGGGAATCTGGTCTGGGGAAGTTCCTGTTGCTGAAGAGTTATGAATAGTTAGAAGTCATCAAGTTTTGTTCAGAAACTGCTATACAAATAACATCAAATAACACCAATTAGCTATAGCCACTATTGGTGAAGAAGTTACCGTTGGTAAATTTGTAAATAATGAATAGTTCATAGTGCTTGATATCCCAAGTTTCAAACATGATGACTGGATGATGGTCTTTTTGACTCGGCGAATCGTGAATACACTGCCAAAGAGCCAGGTTCCTTACCCCGTTGCTCAAACTCGAAGTCCTGGAAAATCCTCCAGAAAAGTAGAGAAACGACATCTTGCTCAAATAGGAATTCCCATCCATCAAGCCATGTTTCTACCACATAGCCACATAGCCCCTTACCTTTCCTCTATATTTTAGAGGGGCCAATCAAATTATCTGACCACCAAAGGGCTGTCCCACTTTGGGGTTGTGAACTCCCAATGGATGGGTCAACACCAATGTGCATATTCATCAGGCAACCAATGTTCCCCATAAGTATTGTCCCTCTCCATTCCCCAAAATTAGCTGGCAAATTCATGAAACTACTGCCAGTTTTGCTGCAATCAAACCTCCCCTCCAGCATAGTCATTTTCCTCGCACAATCTTCACGTTTTCGACGTCAGCGCCATCATCTGCCACCAGTCCTTTGCAGCGTCGTTGCACCGTCTTGTCCAAAGCGTCGTAAGTACGTTGGGTGATGCAGCGGACAGGTGGCCACCATTCAGGATACTGGATTTGGAAAGCTTCCGACACAAACTCCACGCTTGGCAGAAATCGAATCTTGTTCGACAGGTTTGGAGTTCCTCCGTGGAGAATCCGCACGTCGCGAAGCAACGCCGCGCCCACTGGCACTGGACAGAGCCGAGAGTGGCGCCACTCAATGGGCTCTGTTCTGCCATCCCAGTCCAGTCTGGTCTTTCCCGGCACCATGCGAATGGGGCCGTTCCAAGTTGTCAGAGGTTGAACGCAGAAGTTGACTGAGACGAAGGGCGGAGGCATCTTCTCATCGTGAAACTTCATCTCAATGTCACCATGTAGGGGCTGATATTCCTCCACACCAGGCACGACGAAATCTCCGCCGCCACTGTAGCACTGGAAATCGGCCTTGCCATCTTTGTGGAAGATTTTGCATAGCAGTGGCTCTAGGATCACTCCTGCACCCAACAGGTGTTCCGAGAATTCAGGAAGATGCAAACTGGATCCACTTGAGAAAGCTGTACCGATGCTGTAGCGGCCCTTTGCTCGATTTCCCCTGGGGTCTATCTCTATGATCTGCCGGGCGACGTCTTCGCAGGTCTTCAGAACTTTCTCAGATTGATCATCTGTCAAGACGTCGTTCACGATCACGAAGCCAGCTCTCTGGAAGATCTTGAAGGCTTCATTTTCCCAGCAGGGAACTCCTGGCCGCTGCCACGACACTGTGAACTCCTCTATCTTCAGAGTCGATTCTGGCGGCTCTTCGTCCGCAGATCTCTCTCGACCAGAGCATCTTGGACTTCGACTCGCAGCTTCTTCACTGCCAGTGGTTTCACGCGGCATACGCGGCATGGTGCCATGCCATTGGGTCACAGGTGCCAGTAGTCATTTGAGCCTATATTGCCACAAAGTTCTGCTGGTTTCGGTGCTGAGTCCTGGAAATGATTCAGTAAAACAAACAACAAACACTTGTGCCATTTGGAGTTTGCTCCCCAAAAGAAAATGCTGCAAAACCCTCACTCAAAAACAACAGCTTCACACTTGTTCCGACACTCTTCGATTCTAGATGCTGTTCAACAGACCCCAGAGAAGTCTTTCAAATTTTAGGGTTATCCCAATCCATTACTCTCCGGCTCAGGCAATCCTGCTGGATGGTTTGGGTAATCAATGGAGACCCCTCCTAGGTCCTAGATTTGAGATAAATCGAAATAAGTACAGTTTAAGGTCCACTTGCGATGCCTGGGATGCACACCCAAGTATGTTCAACGTCGACAGGATTCATAAAGCCTTCCATGTATAAATGGGTGATAGCCACGGCTACCAACCATGTACTGTCAGGTGACCTGTTGAAACGCTCCAAATGTTTGGTAGAAACCAAGGGAACAAATACCCTCTGGTAAACTAACATAACTATGGAAAATCACCATTTTTCATGGGAAAACTCGCCATAAATGGCAATTTTCAATAGTTTTTTGCATGTTTGCTAGAGGGTATTTATTCAACGAATTTCCAATCCATGGAAGCGACTCAAGACTATCATCCACAGAACTGATGGTTTCATATTACATATGGATCGTTCACCAGCCTAAAACCCTGCTTGAACAAGCCGCCAAGAAATCCTAATCACGACGATTCTGCCAGTGTTCATGTGAATATCCATATGTTCTTTACCATTCTTTACCAAAGTCCCAAGGTTTGCTGCTACTTTTTTGGTATTTTTTTAGTCACCTTTTTTGGAAAAACACGGGCGGCTCCCACCAGGGCCCGTCCTGAAGGGCCGGGGCCCAGGGGCGTTTGATGTTTGATCTGTCACTTCGATCTTGAATGTTTTTTCTTTTAAGGGGGACTTGCTATGTGTGTATATATATATATATCCGCCGACCCCGGCTGCGCAAGGGGGAGCGCGTTAGGGAATAAGACAGCAGCACCCAGCCAGTAGCCAGCAGTCAATATCCGCCGACCCCGGCAGACGCAAGGGGGAGCGTGCCAGGGAATAATACTTTTGACTCTTGTTTCGGACTACTACTACTACTACTACTACTACTGCCATGGTGTTTTCCCATCCGGCAGGTGCCTTTTGAACAGAAGGAGTCACAGGAGCAGGAGCAGCAACAGGAGGGTTGTATGTCTCATTGTACAAACAGTGGTATAAAAATTGGTCGAAAACCATAAAACCTTGTTCAAAACTATTGTTTTTCTAGGGTTTCAGAAGGGACGTTAGGGACTTTTTGGGCTCGATTTTGGCGCTGTTCCGTCCTTCAGGGCCACTGTGTTTCCCTGTCCGGGAGGATGCGTTTTCAGCCTCGGGAGGAAGAGCAGCAGCAGCAACAGGAGCAAAAGGAGGGTTGTATGTCTCATTGTACAAACAGTGGTATAAAAATTGGTCGAAAACCATAAAACCTTGTCCAAAACGATTGTTTTTCTAGGGTTTCAGAAGGGAACAATGACCCTTTGCCGGGGGACCCTGTTGGGTCCCCCTCCCACCGGTCACGTACGTCGATTCATTGACTCCGGGGTTTTTGTTTTACCGGTGGGGGGTTCTTCCCGGAGTCTCCTCGAGGTACGTGGGGCTCCTTGGGTTGCCCTTCCCGCCCTGATCTGTTCGTTCGAGGCCGCATCCTCGAGGTTCAAGTTCGATGGTAACTTTGTGCGAGATCTCGAACACCTTCAGGCGATAGAATCTCTCGAAAAATTGTGTTTTTCTAGGATTTCAGAAGGGACGTTAGGGACTTTTTGGGCTCGATTTTGGCGCTGTTCCGTCCTTCAGGGCCACTGTGTTTCCCTGTCCGGGAGGGTGCGTTTTCAGCCTCGGGAGTAAGAGCAGCGGCACCAACAGGAGCAACAGGAGGGTTGTATGTCTCATTGTACAAACCGTGGTATAAAAATATTGTTTTTCTAGGGTTTCAGAAGGGACGTTAGGGACTTTTTGGGCTCGATTTTGGCGCTGTTCCGTCCTTCAGGGCCACTGTGTTTCCCTGTCCGGGAGGATGCGTTTTCAGCCTCGGGAGGAAGAGCAGCAGCAGCAACAGGAGCAACAGGAGGGTCAGAAGGGACGTTAGGGACTTTTTGGGCTCGATTTTGGCGCTGTTGCGTCCTTCAGGGCCACTGTGTTTCCCTGTCCGGGAGGGTGCGTTTTCAGCCTTGGGAGGAAGAGCAGCAGCAGCAACAGGAGCAACAGGAGGGTTCTATGTCTCATTGTACAAACAGTGGTATAAAAATTTGTCGAAAACCATAAAACCTTGTCCAAAACTATTGTTTTTCTAGGGTTTCCGAAGGGACGTTAGGGACTTTTTGGGTTCGATTTTGGCGCTGTTCCGTCCTTCAGGGCCACTGTGCTTCCCTGTCCGGGAGGGTGCGTTTTCAGCCTCGGGAGGAAGAGCAGCGGCAGCAACAGGAGCAACAGGAGGGTTGTATGTCTCATTGTACAAACAGTGGTATAAAAAAAATATAAAAAAAATTGGTCGAAAACCATAAAACCTTGTCCAAAACTATTGTTTTTCTAGGGTTTCAGAAGGGACGTTAGGGACTTTTTGGGCTCGATTTTGGCGCTGTTCCGTCCTTCAGGGCCACTGTGTTTCCCTGTCCGGGAGGGTGCATTTTCAGCCTCGGGAGGAAGAGCAGCAGCAGCAACAGGAGCAACAGGAGGGTTGTATGTCTCATTGTACAAACAGTGGTATAAAAATTGGTCGAAAACCATAAAACCTTGTCCAAAACTATTGTTTTTCTAGGGTTTCAGAAGGGACGTTAGGGACTTTTTGGGCTCGATTTTGGCGCTGTTCCGTCCTTCAGGGCCACTGTGTTTCCCTGTCCGGGAGGGTGCGTTTTCAGCCTCGGGAGGAAGAGCAGCAGCAGCAACAGGAGCAACAGGAGGGTTGTATGTCTCATTGTACAAACAGTGGTATAAAAATTTGTCGAAAACCATAAAACCTTGTCCAAAACTATTGTTTTTCTAGGGTTTCAGAAGGGACGTTAGGGACTTTTTAGGCTCGATTTTGGCGCTGTTCCGTCCTTCAGGGCCAGTGTGTTTGCCTGTCCGGGAGGGGGAGGAAGAGCAGCAGCAGCAACAGGAGCAACAGGAGCGTTGTATGTCTCATTGTACAAACAGTGGTATTAAAAAAAAAAAAAATTGGTCGAAAACCATACAACCTTGTCCAAAACTATTGTTTTTCTAAGGTTTCAGAAGGGACGTTAAGGACTTTTTGGGCTCGATTTTGGCGCTGTTCCGTCCTTCAGGGCCACTGTGTTTCCCTGTCCGGGAGGATGCGTTTTCAGCCTCGGGAGGAAGAGCAGCAGCAGCAACAGGAGCAACAGGAGGGTTGTATGTCTCATTGTACAAACAGTGGTATAAAAATTGGTCGAAAACCATAAAACCTTGTCCAAAACTATTGTTTTTCTTTTCAGAAGGGACTAGGGTTTCAGAAGGGACGTTAGGGGCTTTTTGGGCTCGATTTTGGCGCTGTTCCGTCCTTCAGGGCCAATGTGTTTTCCCTGTCCGGGAGGGTGCGTTTTCAGCCTCGGGAGGAAGAGCAGCAGCAGCAACAGGAGCAACGGGAGTGGTTGTATGTCTCATTGTACAAACAGTGGTATTTAAAAAAAATATAAAAAAAAATGGTCGAAAACCATACAACCTTGTCCAAAACAGGAGGGTTGTATGTCTCATTGTACAAACAGTGGTATAAAAATTTGTCGAAAACCATAAAACCTTGTCCAAAACTACTATTGTTTTTCTAGGGTTTCAGAAGGGACGTTAGGGACTTTTTGGGCTCGATTTTGGCGCTGTTCCGTCCTTCAGGGCCACTGTGTTTCCCTGTCCGGGAGGGTGCGTTTTCGGGAGGAAGAGCAGCAGCAGCAACAGGAGCAACAGGAGGGTTCTATGTCTCATTGTACAAACAGTGGTATAAAAAAAAAATGGTCGAAAACCATACAACCTTGTCCAAAACTATTGTTTTTCTAGGGTTTCAGAAGGGACGTTAGGGACTTTTTGGGCTCGATTTTGGCGCTGTTCCGTCCTTCAGGGCCACTGTGTTTCCCTGTCCGGGAGGATGCGTTTTCAGCCTCGGGAGGAAGAGCAGCAGCAGCAACAGGAGCAACAGGAGGGTTGTATGTCTCATTGTACAAACAGTGGTATAAAAATTGGTCGAAAACCATAAAACCTTGTCCAAAACTATTGTTTTTCTAGGGTTTCAGAAGGGACGTTAGGGACTTTTTGGGCTCGATTTTGGCGCTGTTCCGTCCTTCAGGGCCACTGTGTTTCCCTGTCCGGGAGGGTGCGTTTTCAGCCTCTTTCCCTGTCCGGGAGGGTGCATTTTCAGCCTCGGGAGGAAGAGCAGCAGCAGCAACAGGAGCAACAGGAGGGTTGTATGTCTCATTGTACAAACAGTGGTATAAAAATTGGTCGAAAACCATAAAACCTTGTCCAAAACTATTGTTTTTCTAG
Source organism: Cladocopium goreaui (assembly GCA_947184155.2). NCBI lineage: Eukaryota > Dinophyceae > Suessiales > Symbiodiniaceae > Cladocopium > Cladocopium goreaui. The sequence goes on along the minus strand of CAMXCT020006540.1, from coordinate 248,463 downwards.
GGTTTCAGAAGGGACGTTAAGGACTTTTTGGGCTCGATTTTGGCGCTGTTCCGTCCTTCAGGGCCACTGTGTTTCCCTGTCCGGGAGGATGCGTTTTCAGCCTCGGGAGGAAGAGCAGCAGCAGCAACAGGAGCAACAGGAGGGTTGTATGTCTCATTGTACAAACAGTGGTATAAAAATTGTCGAAAACCATACAACCTTGTCCAAAACTATTGTTTTTCTAGGGTTTCAGAAGGGACGTTAGGGACTTTTTGGGCTCGATTTTGGCGCTGTTTCGTCCTTCAGGGCCACTGTGTTTCCCTGTCCGGGAGGGTGCGTTTTCAGCCTCGGGAGGAAGAGCAGCAGCAGCAACAGGAGCAACAGGAGGGTTGTATGTCTCATTGTACAAACAGTGGTATAAAAATTGGTCGAAAACCATAAAACCTTGTCCAAAACTATTGTTTTTCTAGGTTTTCAGAAGAGACGTTAGGGACTTTTTGGGCTCGATTTTGGCGCTGTTCCGTCCTTCAGGGCCACTGTGTTTCCCTGTCCGGGAGGGTGTGTTTTCAGCCTCGGGAGGAAGAGCAGCAGCAGCAACAGGAGCAACGGGAGAGGGGAGGTGGTGTCTTCATGTTACAAAACCAGTGGTTATATAAAAATACATTAAAAACAAAAATTGGTCGAAAACCATAAAACCTTGTCCAAAACTATTGTTTTTCTAGGTTTTCAGAAGAGACGTTAGGGACTTTTTGGGCTCGATTTTGGCGCTGTTCCGTCCTTCAGGGCCACTGTGTTTCCCTGTCCGGGAGGGTGTGTTTTCAGCCTCGGGAGGAAGAGCAGCAGCAGCAACAGGAGCAACGGGAGGGTTGTATGTCTCATTGTACAAACAGTGGTATTTAAAAAAAATAAAAAAAAATTGGTCGAAAACCATACAAAATTAAAACCTTGTCCAAAACTATTGTTTTTCTATGGTTTCAGAAGGGACGTTAGGCAGTTTTTGGGCTCGATTTTGGCGCTGTTCCGTCCTTCAGGGCCACTGTGTTTCCCTGTCCGGGAGGGTGCGTTTTCAGCCTCGGGAGGAAGAGCAGCAGCAGCAACAGGAGCAACGGGACGTTTGTATGTCTCATTGTACAAACAGTGGTATTTAAAAAAAATAAAAAAAATTGGTCGAAAACCATACAACCTTGTCCAAAACAGGAGGGTTGTATGTCTCATTGTACAAACAGTGGTATAAAAATTTGTCGAAAACCATAAAACCTTGTCCAAAACTACTATTGTTTTTCTAGGGTTTCAGAAGGGACGTTAGGGACTTTTTGGGCTCGATTTTGGCGCTGTTCCGTCCTTCAGGGCCACTGTGTTTCCCTGTCCGGGAGGGTGCGTTTTCAGCCTCGGGAGGAAGAGCAGCGGCAGCAACAGGAGCAACAGGAGGGTTGTATGTCTCATTGTACAAACAGTGGTTTAAAAAAAAATAAAAAAAAAATTGGTCGAAAACCATAAAACCTTGTCCAAAACTATTGTTTTTCTAGGGTTTCAGAAGGGACGTTAGGGACTTTTTGGGCTCGATTTTGGCGCTGTTCCGTCCTTCAGGGCCACTGTGTTTCCCTGTCCGGGAGGGTGCGTTTTCAGCCTCGGGAGGAAGAGCAGCAGCAGCAACAGGAGCAACAGGAGGTTGTATGTCTCATTGTACAAACAGTGGTATTAAAAAAAAATAAAAAAAAATGGTCGAAAACCATACAACCTTGTCCAAAACTATTGTTTTTCTAAGGTTTCAGAAGGGACGTTAGGGACTTTTTGGGCTCGATTTTGGCGCTGTTCCGTCCTTCAGGGCCACTGTGTTTCCCTGTCCGGGAGGCTGCGTTTTCAGCCTCGGGAGGAAGAGCAGCAGCAGCAACAGGAGCAACAGGAGGGTTGTATGTCTCATTGTACAAACAGTGGTATTAAAAAAAAATTAAAAAAAATTGGTCGAAAACCATAAAACCTTGTCCAAAACTATTGTTTTTCTAGGGTTTCAGAAGGGACGTTAGGGACTTTTTGGGCTCGATTTTGGCGCTGTTCCGTCCTTCAGGGCCACTGTGTTTCCCTGTCCGGGAGGGTGCGTTTTCAGCCTCGGGAGGAAGAGGGTTGTATGTCTCATTGTACAAACAGTGGTATTAAAAAAAAATAAAAAAAAAAATGTCGAAAACCATGCAACCTTGTCCAAAACTATTGTTTTTCTAGGGTTTCAGAAGGGACGTTAGGGACTTTTTGGGCTCGATTTTGGCGCTGTTCCGTCCTTCAGGGCCACTGTGTTTCCCTGTCCGGGAGGGTGCGTTTTCAGCCTCTTTCCCTGTCCGGGAGGGTGCATTTTCAGCCTCGGGAGGAAGAGCAGCAGCAGCAACAGGAGCAACAGGAGGGTTTGTATGTCTCATTGTACAAACAGTGGTATAAAAATTGGTCGAAAACCATAAAACCTTGTCCAAAACTATTGTTTTTCTAGGGTTTCAGAAGGGACGTTAAGGACTTTTTGGGCTCGATTTTGGCGCTGTTCCGTCCTTCAGGGCCACTGTGTTTCCCTGTCCGGGAGGGTGCGTTTTCAGCCTCGGGAGGAAGAGCAGCAGCAGCAACAGGAGCAACGGGAGGGTTGTATGTCTCATTGTACAAACAGTCGTATTTTAAAAAAATAAAAAAAAATTGTCGAAAACCATACAACCTTGTCCAAAACAGGAGGGTTGTATGTCTCATTGTACAAACAGTGGTATAAAAATTTGTCGTAAAACCTTGTCCAAAACTACTATTGTTTTTCTAGGGTTTCAGAAGGGACGTTAGGGACTTTTTGGGCTCGATTTTGGCGCTGTTCCGTCCTTCAGGGCCACTGTGTTTCCCTGTCCGGGAGGGTGCGTTTTCAGCCTCGGGAGGAAGAGCAGCGGCAGCAACAGGAGCAACAGGTCTCATTGTACAAACAGTGGTATAAAAATTGGTCGAAACAGTGGTATAATAAAAATTGGTCGAAAACCATAAAACCTTGTCCAAAACTATTGTTTTTCTAGGGTTTCAGAAGGGACGTTAGGGACTTTTTGGGCTCGATTTTGGCGCTGTTCCGTCCTTCAGGGCCACTGTGTTTCCCTGTCGGGGAGGGTGCGTTTTCAGCCTCGGGAGGAAGAGCAGCAGCAGCAACAGGAGCAACAGGAGGGTTCTATGTCTCATTG